>BHFT01008805.1:5337-67242 GCA_004320025.1 Laticauda laticaudata
GGGGGGGGGGGGAACTTGCCTAAAATAATGGAGAGGAACCATCCATCAGAATAACCATGGCAACTGGGAATTCTAAGGGTTGAAGGCCTAACATACTGGAAGGATACCAGGTTAAAGAAGCCTGATTAGTGAGTCCAAGGTTTGATCCCCAGCCATATCCTCTAATTAGTGACACACAAAACTTACACTTCAGTGTTGCCTTTTATAGTTTCCTAGCACATGGGAAATATTCACTGCAGATATTTTCACAGCATTTCTGAAAAAAAATGTTGACCATCTTTGCTATCCAATAGAAAACATAGGAATTATTGAAAGAATCTCTGCTTAACAGCTGTACCTTGGAGTAAGCTACCCTGATTAATTTTCATCAGAATAAGAAGTAGTTTGGCAATTGTGATTCTGAATACCCAAAGGTAGGAAATAACTTGGAACTGTCATTTAATTACATTTCAATTTATTTTAGCCTTCTTTACCAGAATGACTTATAATTTTATTCTGCATTCAGGAGAAAATCTCTCTGTATTGCTTAGCAAAAGACAAATTATTCCCATCAGTCTTGGATTACAGTTTCATATCTGTTTGATAGAGGGAAGCTTATTGTTACACGAAATCTTGGTGCTTTGTACAACAGTAAAAAATAAAATAAAAATGAAATATTTATATTTTCTTTTTCAGAGCTTCACTCAGGCTCCAAAAGAACTTTATTAACATTATTTCAAACCATGAAACATTTGTATTTATGGAACCTTTCATTAATAAGTACACCACAAATATATAAAGACCTGCAAATTCCACAATTTCCAGATATCAGTTCTATGTATTCTGCATCTGTAACTGTTCCTTTTCTGCTATTTCTGCCACCTTCGTTCATTTTGTTTTGTTTTGTATTTTGTATTTGTTGTTTTAAATGTATTTAACAATTTCTAAACCAGTTTCTGGGAGTTGGCTGGCATAAATTATTATTATCTTTTATTCATTAAACATGAAACTCAGTCAATTGAACATTTAAAAATTCATCACAAAAGCAGTGACTGGTGCTAATGGTTGATATGGGTTGCTGCCAGAATCTTAGGTATCAACCAAATATCTTCTTAAAATATACAATGTTCTAAGTAGCACAGTTTTTTGCAATTCTGCTGGTGTTATTGTAGGAAGCTGCAATTTCTTGATGTGTTTTAAATCATGCTCCCTCCCCTTTTGTTGAGAAAGGCTGTTATAAGGGTAGTCTTAATTGTCTTTTATTTTTTAAACATGTTCTTGATAAAAAAAAATACGGATGGTATGTGTCTTCTTCAATCTCTGGTCCTCTGGTCCTCAGACCTTGAAGTCTGAGGATTCTGCGCAATATCTTACAGTACTTGTACAGTACTATTCTGGACAAAGAACTCTGATGTTGCTCCTTGGGTCTGTTGTGGGCACTCTCCCATGTTAAAAGCAACCATGCCAGCTGCTCCTACCACGATAGGAACTACACCAATTTTTACTTTCTACATCATCTTGAGTTCCTTCTTCAGGTGCTGGTACTTTTTCAGCTTCTTATGCTCCTTTTTCATGATGTTGTTATCATCAAAACTAATTTTAGCAAAAAAATGGCAAAACTAATTTTAACACAACCACTGTCTTCTGGTCCTTGTCTACTACCACAGCCAGGTTGATTCCCCAGTACCTGCCTGTCCATCTGAATCTGGCAGATCACAGAATCTTAGCCTTCTTATTCTCCGTGACCTTCTGTGGAATCTTGCATCTGCACTTCAGAGGGTTTAGCCCTTCCACTATGCAGATATTCCTGATATCATGATATGCCAGATATTTGGGGTGTGTATGTCTGTTGATTCAGAAATTTACAGGGAGTCCTCTACTTACAACCACAATTGAGCCCAAAATGTCCATTGCTAAGCAAGACAGTTGTTAAGTGAATCATTGCAATTGTTAAATTCATAACACAGTTGTTAAGTGAATCTTGCTTTCCCATTGACTTTCCTTGTCAGAAGGTTGCAAAAGGTTCACATGACTCTGGGGTACTGCAATTCTTATAAACACATGCCAGTATCTAGATCAAGGGTCTTCAAACTCGGCAAGTTTATGACTTGTGGACTTCAATTCCCAGGATTCCTGAGCTAACATGGTTGGAGGACAAGTTTGGGGAATTGAAGTCCACAAGTCTTAAAGCTGTCAAGTTTGAAGATCCCTGGTCTAGATTTTGATCATATAACCATGTAGATGCTGCAATGATCATATGTGTGAAAAATGGTCTTAAATCACTTTTTCAGTGATTTTGTAACTTTGAATGGTCACTAAATGAATGGTTGCAAGTTGTGGACTAGATATAAAGTGTTCAGAAGTAAAATGGTATTTTCGAGCTTTACTGAAGCAAATGCCACAATTTTGTGGGTAGAGTCAGGGATGTAACTGTTTTCATGTACAGATCATGCTCCCTTCCCTACTCCTTTAGAACAACCCAGATGATTAGGGGACTGGAGACTAAAACATATGAAGAATGGTTACAGGAACTGGGCATGGCTCGTCTAGTGAAGAGAAGGGCCAGGGGAGACATGATGGTGGTCTTCCAATATTTGAGGGGCTTTTACAGAGAGGAAGGGGTCAATCTATTTTCTAAAGCACCTGTAGGCCAGACAAGGAATAATGGATGGAAACTGAACAAGGAGAGATTTAACCTGGAAATAAAGGGAAACTTTCTGACAGTGAGAACAATCAACCAATGGAACACCTTGCCCTCGGAAGTTGTGGAAGCGCCATCATTGAGACTTTCAAGAAGAGATTGGACTGCCATTTGTCAGAAGTGGTGTAGGGTCTCCTGCTTGAAGGGGGTTGGACTATATGACCTACAAGGTCCCTTCCAACTCTAATTATCTGTCCTCTGTTACTTACACTTTTAACAAACATTCTTAGTTGCTATTCTTAATCCTGACAAAAGTCATAGTAAAATAAAACCTGATACTTGTATTAGTATAAATTATGCTGATACAATAAAAATGTGCAATTGAAACTGACAGAATAGTATCTATCCATGCTGAAATATGAATCAAGGGCTTCTAAATATGAATCTAAGGGCTCTACCACTTCATGTAAATTAAGGAGAGAAATCATCATTCAGTGTCTTCTTTCTGGCTATTTTTATGTATAGATTTACTTTAATGCATTTTAAGACTTGAAACAAACCATAAAAATAAAACCCATTAAAAATAAAGTTTTAGTAAAAGGAAAATATGCATGGGTTCTATTTACTAAGGTTTAATGAATATAACTGAGAAGTGAGACTTGCTAAAATGAGATCCTCAGAGGCCCAATGGATTAGATGAAAATCAACTGACAATTGTGTTGACTTGGAATTCAGATATTCAGGATGAAGTGACAGGAAAAAGGAGGTACCCAGAAGTAGAATTAGCACTGTGGAGGAATAAAGAGTTATTTAAAGAGTTATTTCTTTGCAAAATCTGAAATAAACTGCCTTTATCTACACTTTTGCAAATCAATTACCTTAGCAGAACATAATCATTATTTCTTGGAAATGTTTGCACTCCTCTAATTTTACCATGCAATTCTAGGCTCAAATATGTACCTAATAACATGTATATTAGAATAAAATAGGTTGAGAAATATATTCTCTAAGAAAATGGCATTTAAATATGTCTATAAAATGTATCTAAATATCAATTATTTGCACTGTGTGTGTGAGGGGAAACAAAACAATTTACAAACTGATGCTGAAGTTTTTCTTTTTAGGAAAAAAAATGACTTGAAAAATAATACAAGTGAAACTGACTTGTACAGGAAATGTTGTCACTGTTTTCACAATCATTCAGAATACAGAAAAGTGATGTACATGAATTCTCCTCCTTCATTATTCTGCTGATCTGTTCTGCCCTATGTTACACTTCTCTTTAATTGCAGTTTAACTAGATAAAAGAATAATTTTGGAATTGGAACATGCTACTGCTTTTAGTTCCTTAAGGCTACATTGATATGATTGCTTAACTCTCTTTTTCTCTCTTTTTTGGGATGGGGGGGGCGGGTGAAGGCTAAACTTTTGGGAGATAAATGCTTCAGAAGAAAAGATACCATATATATTTGTGTGTGTGTGTGTGTGTGATTCCTCAGCCATGTGAGAGTGAGAAAGTGGAGCTAGTTGCACTTCCGAAAAAGACTACAATATATGCAATCAATGAAAATGAAGCTATGAAAGTCTACATTTAACAACTGAATCTTATATATATATCAGTTATATTTCTGAATGTAATTACATTTCTTTTCTTTTCTTTTTTTCTTTTTTTTTTCTTTTGAAGAAAGTTTGGATGAATACAAAGAACATACGATTGTAGCTACTACAAGCATCACTGGTTCTTTTTTTAAAAAAATAGCTGGAAGGAGAATCTATTTCATTCCTGTTCCGTCTGGAAAAATGCGAGGTAGACCGGGTTCCAACAACAAAGTCTTTATTAAGTCAAGCGACAGTAACGGAACGGTTTGGCTGAAGCTGCGGCAGCCTTTTTATACAGACTTGCCTGCCGGCTTGTAGCCAATGGCAGCTATTTGACTTTGCCGCCTTTCAGCGGCTCTTTTGGATTGGTTCCTAATGAACTAATCCAATACTGGTCTTCTTGCCAATCAGATTACGTTGTTTGGAGTATACCACTCTATACAGAACAATTCCCAAATTTGAACTGAAATGTTTTGTTTAAAATTGAGTCTAATCTAGCATTGTCTTGACCCAGATTCTCTTTCTGGGTTTAGCCAAAGGCCAATTGACATGTTTCATTTTATATGTGTTAAATCTCACTGGCTGAGAAACCTCTACTATTTTTTTCACGTGAGCTATTTGGATAAAACAACTTCTAAGTTGTTAGAAAACTTGAATTAATTTAAGTTTTAAATGTAGAGTTAAGTCTTACTTACCTTTGCGACATTATAAAAATGAAAGGGAATATGGCTGTAGGCCTAACTTCTTACACAGCATATTTTCTGGATCCAGGAAACTACTTTTTCTTCATAATTCTATGCGTGGCATAACTTAAACTCCAATTATAAACTTGATGGAAACCATAAGACAGCTAATTTAACTGAAGGAAAACTTATTCCTTCGACAGACTTTACATAAGTGTTCCAAAGTATCAGTGGACTTCGAAATTTTCTTTGGTCATTAAAAAGACCTAATATCTTAATACTTTTTAAAAATTATGCAACCTCATCTTTGTTCTTTTCAAAGGCAGCATGCAACCAAATTTGAAATCTAAAAACAATGCTACTATTTCTAAGATTAAAATGTATGCGTAAACTATGATATTATTAGATTTAGAATGGAATCTAGCTTTCCTACAATAATCAGTATAGATAACTTTGGGCATGAAGACAATAAGAAAGCAAAGGAAATATCTATGGAGATTCTCAGTCATCTAGGTGATGACTGTCTCCAAAGTGCTTTTTTCAAAAGGCAATTAGACTTTTTTTGTTTTTTCCTTGAAGACTTTTCTCTTATCATCCAAGAAGCTTCTTCGGCTCTTTGAAGTGAAGAACCAAAGAAAACCCTTGGATGAGAAGCAAAACATCTTTAAGAAAAAAACAAAGAAATTCCAATTGCATCAGAAGCATTTCTCTCACAAGGATGCCATAAAATATATTGGTTCATCGTAAAATGGCTGCCATAGTCTATGCACAGCCATTCATAATATATGGTGGGATTGAATGAAAAAAAATTAAAATGAAGTGATAAAGCATATAATTAAATTGATAAGTTGTGAATATAAACCTTTGAAAGTAATGACTTATTTTTCCTTGCAGCCATCCAGAAATGATTTCCCCATCAGCAAATAATAGTGGTCATAACAAATTGATTTCCTCTCCTCCCTCAAACTAATACTCACCTTAATTAACTGATTTTCCCCTATCTTAATTTATGCTTCACACCTTCAAAATAAGAACATAGAATTACACTGTTGTAATTACAAAAAACAATAGAATGAAGCAGCGAAGAGAATATGTACCTAGATAGGCACTGCATTGTCATCAGGAGGGTTCAAATTATTACCTCCCCTTTTTGACAGTTTACTTAATACAGGGGAGTACTGAGTTCACTTTAGACAGGTTGACTGCTCTCTTCATCCTGGTTAGAAAGAATACCACTGATCAACAGAAATTCAGAAAGCCTAAACAGTGGGTTGCCTGCATTGTCTTTGTCACACTCTTTGGATCTTTTTCCATTTAAATTTCCAAATGCTGGATTTCATACAGAAGACAACTATAAAGGTCTTTAAAATTGAAGATTTTCTGTTCCACTGTATGTAGGACTTTTTTTTCCATTATGAGCTACACCACCCACACAGCAGTACAGAACATGCTGTTAGGGGACTTCTTTTGCAGAAATAGATAAATACAATATTTGGCTGAAGTTTAAAAGATTGCCCTCAATTCAATTCATGCTTGTTTGGAGAACCAACTATTAAAGAAAGTGGATTTTGTTTATGAGTAAATGTTGTTAAAATATAATTGATACTACTTAATTATGTCTTCTAGGAACTAAAATCCTGTCATGATCTTTACTTGGATAAAATGTTGCATCATAGGGCAATAATTTTTGAATCAAGAGAATAAAATTGAGGAAAGTTTTGGCTGCTTCAGTGCTACTGGCTGCTACTGGCCTTTTGCTGCTGCAGTGACATCACTCTTATTTTCAGAATTCTGTGATAGTTTTCCAGCCATTCTTGCAATACCTTATTTCATACCCCAACCCACCCAACAACAAGGAATTGGCTCATCATATTGCTCCTAAAACATCTTTGCTTGCTGGGAAGGAAAGGAGAGGGGAGGTGAAGGAGAGAGGAAGAAACAGGAACAAAGGAAGAGGGCAGGAAGTGGGAGGGAGCGGGGGATGGAATGAAGAAATATTTCCAATATTCATTGCCAGCGTTCTACAAGGAAATTCAATGGGGAAGCAAACAGAAATCTCTCCTTCTTCCACTGATTTTTTTTGCCTGCCTGTGGTTATCCTGTTTCTCTATTTAGGTAAAGATATATGTCTGACAGAACACAGCAGAGCACAGGTTGTCTAGTGAGATAATAAAGAGAGCAATCATTACAAGTTCCATCTAAATCTGGCTGATTACACTTAAGAAAATTATTCAATGATGTTGCAAATTAAAGATCAGTCAAACTCTCTCTATTTCTGTTTATTATTACAGACACAAACCATTGTCATTTCTTTTTTACCTTTAATATGAAATTTCTTTGGAGTTTTGTAGATTCCTTTGGCATAATCATTCTATTCAAAGGAGCTATATGGGAAAGCTGTTCAAGTTTCTCTGTCCATTACACAAATAATAAAAATAAAAAGGAAACATTTCAGGTAGCTTATGCCCGTGGGTTTAGGTATTCCTGAACATGGTATAATCATTTTGGGTGTTATGATTTCTGAAGAGCTATAATAAATTATGCTTAAGAGGCATATTTGGAGGGAAGGAGAAAAGAAATTCCTTTCAATTTAGGTATTATGGTCAATTGGAAGGGGAAGCTAAAGCAGCAAAGAGCAGCTGATGAGTCAGTGATAGAAATTTAATCAGCTGGAAATTGCAAGAGGTGAGCAATAGATAGGTTTAGCTAAATAGGGATGGATTTTGAATATAGCTTTTCAAATTACATTCACCCCAGACCTCAGTATTATCCTACAACTGTAAAGCTTTTCTTTTTCTTCAGATAAAAACCCTGCATCTGGTATATTCTGAGAAAATGTCGATTCAACTAATGGATAAAGCATTTGAACACTTCCCCAGTGACTCCACTACAAAGCACAGTTGGCACAAAAAGTCTGTGTTCACATGACATGCAAAGCTAAAAAGCTATTGCAACCCCCAACTATCACATGCTATACTCTATCCAGACAGAGGTTGAGGCTTAGCCACAAAAATCCAAATTATAACAGCCTAACTTTTAATCATATGATAAACTTCATAATCTGATTTAAGATTCAGTGTGCAATTGCGGATAAATAGCACGGCTTACTCTGGTTAGGTCAGTATAGGGCCTCCTGGGAACACAGCTGAAGAGAGAAATTACTTGCTTTTACAGAAAAGAATATTAATTTATGAATTTAAGATTCCCTCCTTGGGGACAACTACTTTGATGTAAGGGGAAAGCCCAGTAGTTTCAATGATTCTCAGTAATTCCAGTGGAAGCATGAGATTCTGGTAGGATCATCCTTGTAAAGCCCCTGTCCCACTGCACCAATGGATGCAAAGAGGATGTAAAACGGACAAAAAAGCTTGCCATCCGTTGGTTGCCACTCCGTTGGAAAATGCAATGCATCCGTTGTATACTAATTGCATACGTGTTTCAAATGCTCTGTCCGTCGAGCATACGTCCACTGAAATTTCATCCGTGGCAAGAAGTTTGAGCTGCACAAAACTTTTTTGAACGGATGAACTTTCCACCGCGTACGATGTACATCCGCAACATATACGGGCAACAAACATTCTATGTCCGTTATCATCCGTTAAACGTCCACTGTGTCCTCTCGGCATCTCTGGCCATCCTTGCAACTCACATCCGCTTCAGCTGAAAACGGTTAAAGAGGAGGAAACGAAATGGTACACCGAACGTCCTACACAGCGTTAGTAGCATGGAAATAGAAAGGATGTAAGCAGATGCATCTCATATTATAAAGCATTAAAACAGACAAAATGTTTTGTATATTGGGATGTATCTCGGATATTTAGGATGTCTGGAGTATGCCTAAAGTATGTTGGGAAGGACACCTAGTGGACTACCGATATTTCCTATAAAAAGGAGGAGGAAATCACCTGGATCTCAGTTTGAATCCAGCAGCCGTTGTGTACAGACCTCTACACCCTTCGTCTTGCTCTTCCACATCATCCATTTGTTCTCCACCCATAGATCATAACACAGTCCTATGGTAGCTGCAATCATGCAACCCCAGAAACCAAGGCCCTGTTCAGACTGTCTTCACCTTTTCTACACAAGGAGAAGAAGGAGACGTTCAAGAGCTGTTGTGGGGTCGAATGATGGATCGGGAGAAGAATGGAGTTTGGACTGTATGATTAAGCTGATGGTGGGAGGAGCTGAGGAATGAAGACAACTCGTGCATTCCAGCACTTCATGGAGGATGCCACCATCATGTTTGATGAAATTGTAAGTGTCTGAGACCCAGGTTAACCAAGCGAGCACCAACTTCCATCCCAACCTAGACCCTGGACTGAAGGTGGCACTGACTCTGCAGCACCTGGCCTCTGGGACCACGTACAAAACATACAGTATGCATGGGAGGGTTGCACACAACAACGAGCATCAGCAAAGTGGTCAGAGAAGTGGTGCAGGCCATCATCGAAGAAGACGTGGAGGAGCTCCTCCATCTGTCCACCATTGAAAAGCTGTAGGAAAGTTGCAGAACAGTGGTATCAGAGGTGGAACTTTCCCCACACCGTTGGAGCCATAGATGGGAAGCACGTGGCCTGCAAAGCTCCAGCCAACTCAGGGTCCTCTTATCACAACTTACAAGGGCTTCTTCAGTATCATCCTCTTTGCCATTGTTGAAGCTGACTACAAGTTCATGTACATGATGCTTCAGGCAATGGGTTCAGCTTCAGATAGCCAGGTATACAATGCCAGTGACCTCAAGATGGGCTGGAATGCACCTCATCATGGGTTTTCCAGATCCAGACCCCCTACCCAATTGAGACACAAGATGTGCTCTACTTCATCGTGGGTGATGACGCCTCTCCCTCAGAACCTACCTCATGAAGCCTGACAGTTCCAGATACCTCAGCCGCTGGAAGAGAGGATCTTCAACTACAGGCTGTCCAGGCAAGACGGGTCATGGAGGACGCCTTTGGCATCCTGGCCAGGTTCTTCTCACCACCATGCAGCAAACACCCAGGGACTGTGAGGAGCATCGTGGAAAACTTGCTGCATCCTGCACAATCTCATGCGCACCACTACCCAATGTTGCATAACAGGCTTGTGGGACCATCAACAAGGAATGGGGACATGGAGCCTGGTGAATGGAGGCAAGGACGAAACCTGATAGACACTGTGGATGTACAAGGCCCCAACAAGAGCTTCACGTGAAGGGAAGAAGCAGCGCAACCTACTGAGGACACTGGTGCAACTCCCCAGCTGGAGCAGTGGAGTGGAAGATAGGATGATAGATGGTTAATGGATGTCTTCCTTGAGCCTGTCTCATAACACTGATGAGATTGTTGCCATGCATGTTGAGTGGTCCTACATGAATAGGCATTAATAAAGAGCTTTGTTTATTTTGAAATGTGTTGATCAATGAATAAATTGTTATTGATAATAAAAGGTCCATATGTGTGGCAGCTGGGAGGGTGGACCATACAGTCCCATTATGCTTGCACTGAGGTTTATCTATCCCACAGCTATCCTTACCTATCCCACAACTATCCTTACCTATTCCCACAGCTATCCTTACCCATCCCACAAACTATCCTTACCTAATCCCACAGCTATCCTTACCCCATCCCACAAGTATCTTTACCCATCCCACAACTATCCTTTCCCATCCCATAAGCATGCAAAGGTTTAACCTTTTTTCAAAAGGTTTCTCCAACACTTTATTAAGTAAAAAAAAATGAACCAAATGCGTTTAAGCAAAAGATAACCTTAATTAATAACTGTTTTAAGTAAACTGTATGACCTTGTTAAAAAAGCAAAATGAACCAAGTAAAGTGTCTTAAGCAAAGATAAAGTGAACAGGTAACAAACTCAGTCTCTGCACTATTCTCAGTCACTCTGAGGAATGTCCATGGTCTCAGTTAAGCGGGAAGGGGACGTGGAGGGTGGCTGATGGCTTTGAGTGCTGGTCTAAGGTGCCATTGGGGTGCCTGGCCCCGAGAGTAACAACAGAGAATTGGTGTGTCAGGAAGTTGTTCAGAGTGCTGACTCAGTCCCATGAGGTTGAGAGGCCCTTCATCAAGTAACCTGGGATGTCAGACAAGACTGATAACAGATTGTCTGTTGATGGGCTTGGCTTTGGGGTGGAGGAAGGAGGAGTGTCGTGGCTGTCTGGTCTGCAGCTGGGAAGGTTATGTGAGTCTTTGGTGTTGCAATGAACCTGGGCCTGGAGTGGGGAAGGGGCTGTTTCTGCTGTGGGAAATCCCAGTAGTCATAGCCTTGGTAGGTGAGGGGCTGTTGAAAGCCGTGGAAAAGGCTTGTGACATCACCTGGTGGAGGAGCAGACCTGGACTGGGTCAGAGCAGATTCAGCTGGCCTTGAGGATTGTGCAGAAGTGCTGTTATCTTTTGCTCATCACCTGGTATTGGGCCTCAGCAGGTCCATGAGCGTCTGGCTTCATGTAGGGTGATGAAAGGGACTTCCGGTCTGAGGATGGTATGTCGCTGTGACCAGCTGAGAGAGAAGTTCTGTGCTGGTCTTGATTTGTGTTCCCTGATCTCCAAACAGGACATGTGTGGCTGCTGGCCCTCCAGTCTTGCCTCTCTGCCTGCATCCTCTGGATCTGGGGGCAGGGGTTGGTGGGTAGTCTCTGATGTCTGTCCGCTTCTTGCTTCCATTTGTGACAGGGGATCCTCCAAGTCCTCCGGCATGGGGGATGCAGCTGTCGGGGGGGTCTCTGCCGTGCGGCCCTCCAAAGACACCTGCCTGGATAGGGCAGCTGTCTCCTGGCTGGAAGAGGACTGGCTGTCTGTGGGCTGTCTTGAGGGGGGTGGTGTCAGAGGGGCTGCGCTCCTCGTGGCAGATCTCACCCTCCAGGAAGCTTGCACTTGGCCATGACTACATCTCCCGGTCAGTGAGCTTTGACAGCGGCCTGCCCAATTCTTCAGTGTAGCTTCATACCAGGTGTGCTCTGTGCTTCCACCATCCCAGGAGGACATTCCGCAGTGTAGCCCAGGCTCTCTGCCTTGTCTCTCCAAGCTGCCTGCTTCTTCTTGGGTTTCGCGGATACAGTCTGTGGCCCTTTCTCCAGAGGTACTCGTTCTCCCTCAGCCATTCCAGCCACCTCCTCCTCATTCTTCCAGAGGAAACTGGTACTGTTTCCTCCTCCCTTCTCCTTCCCTTGCCTCTTCCTCCCTCTGGCAGGGCCTTCAGGGCTTCACTAAACAGGGCTTTGAGGGCCTTGGGGCTGGTCCACCACAGTACCAGCAGCAGTAGCAGTAGCAGCAGCAGCAGCAGCAGCAGCGCAGGAGAAGCACACCAGCAGCAGCAGAGAAGCACCAGCAGCAGGAGAAGCACCAGCAGCACCAGTAGGAGAAGCACCAGCAGCACCAGCAGCACCAGCAACACCAGCAGCACCAGTAGCTTCAGAGTCAGTGCCAGGGGGTGGGATGCTGGTTCTGCCCTTCTTGCCAGGGCTGGTAGGAGTAGGCACAGCTTTCTCTTCTTCCCTGACTGACGAACCATGGTGTTATTTGAAGATGTCTGTAGCAGCACGCCTTTCCTCTGAATGCTGACTGCGTGCGAGCTGCATCCTTTTATATCCGCGCAGCTGACACAATTCATACTTCCTGCATGCGCAGTGAATGCTTTGCATCCGATATACATCTGCAATGCATCTGCTTTGCTGCCTATAGGCGTCCGCGATGCATCTGCATCATCCGCTATGCATCCGCCCCTTCCGCTGTGCATCTGCTTCGCAATTCTCCCCCGGAAGCCCTTCGGATGTGTCATCTGCTTCCATCCGCTTCCATTCGCTAGGCTTCCTGTGAACATCCACTTAACATCCCCACCACATGCTACCCCCGTCCGTTCCTTTCCATTCTTTTTCATTCTGTTTATGCATATTTGGGCCACTTTTGAGAGCGGATAACAACGGATGGAGTCAACCCCGAAATTTTGCTTGACCACTGTGTCCTTTTTGCATACGTTTTGCATCCATCGGCCAGTGGGACCTAGCCTTTACTATGTATGTAGGTTGATGTGTTTAACTGAGGGAAATCTGTGAATCTGTGACAAAGTCATGGATTTTTTTTAGAGAAGTCAGTTGACAGTACAAAATCAACAGCATGTAGGCAGAAAGAATAAAATATTAAAGGTGCATTTTTTTGTGTTTTCCATCTTCTGCCTACATGCTGTTGATCTTGTGCTGTCATCTGCCTTTCCTAAAAAAAAAATCCATTTTAAAATGGCACATATACAGTATGTCTTGATTATAAAATATAAGAGGAACTAGGAAAAGCAGGCCAGTGGTGTGCAATTTCAGATGCTATAGCATTTGCTGCTGAAGAAAACATTAGTTAATTTTGAATGGAGCAGAGCCTGTGAAGTCCAGAGATTCCTACCTTGAAATGGGGGGAGGGGAGGGAACAGGAGGAAAAATGTGGAATGGCTTGTAAGAGTATGGAGAGACCAGGAGGAAGAGCTGTTTTGTGTTTATGGAGATTCAGTGAGTAGACGGTGTAAGTTAAAGGTTTTGTTTGCAACAAAATAGCTAGAAAGCTTACAGACATATTCCAGTATCAGTACTTGACGTAAGGAAGGAAGAAGTAGTGGAATAATAAAGTAAACAGAAAATGAGGGAAAGAGACTTGAGAAGAGGAAGAATAAAGTGGTTTGACTTGACTTATTATATAACTTATACTCTTATGTACATATTAAGTTTGTAAATAATAGTTCACTTCTATATAATCTTACACCATGGTACACTATCAGCATCAATATTATGGTGTCCACAATAAAGTCCCTCATTTAACCACTAGATGTGTGCATGCTTATTATTACCTCTATTCCTTATCCATCCTTCAAGGCTAGGATCAAAGGGGAGAAATAAATTTAAGAGCAGTCATCAAGGAGGTAGAAAATAAGTAGGTCTCTGCAGGTGTGGGGAAGCCTACCCATCTAGAAAAGAGAATTCCAAAATCAAATACAGAAAACAAAGATAAACCAGTTTAGTTTTATTGCTAATTAGATCATGTGGACATGACTATGATGTTTGGATAAATTTAAATATCACCTAATGACACCTGATAAATCATTCCTCTATTTCAGTGTTTTTCAACTTCAACAACTTGAAGATGTGTGAATTTCAACTCCCAGAATTTCCCAGACATTACTACTCTCTTTACTGGAGAGGATTGTTGAATTTTGCCAAATAAATTTGTATTTGTTGAAGAGCAGACAAAGCTGCAAAAGAATATAGTCACTGACAGTGTCAATATTGGAAAAGGAGTTCCTGTTTTACTGATAAAAGGAAACATAAAATTGTAAACTGCATAATTATTTTGTATCTTTGAGCCATTTTGAAAAGCAAGGCAACATACAATGTATAAATAAGAAAAAGAGTTTTCACATATAATCTATGTGTCTATTATTAATTAATTGAGTTTCTATATTTAACAAACAAAAGGGAAATTCCTGCTTTTCTTATCCTTGTTTTATTCTCTTCAAGAAAATTAGATTTCTTGAAGAGAATTTAGAGAGAACCATTATTTTTTTATCCTTGTATGTTTCATAATAAAGCTTTCACTCAAAAGAATATATTTTAGTATTCCATTGATGGATGAAAACTGTACTTTGTCTTTAAGACAACTATACCATGATCATTTAACCTTTTTAATGGTGATGTTCTGCTACTTAATTACTTGTCATACAATCTGTTTATGTTCATTAATATATCTCTATAAAGAGCTCCTGCTGAATTTAGATTACAAATTGGAGTTTGAGTATGGACACTATGGACCAAAGAAAACTTGGAATTGTTGAAATGACCCATGCCAAACTTGTGTTTTACAAATAAGGGAAGTTAGATATACTGGAATGGATAATAATATAGGATCCAAGCATGAACCTATATAAAGAAATGGAGTGGCAATGCTATTCAAAAAGAACATTGTTGAATATTCAGCTATAACCTCAAAGATGACAGGATAACTCTTAGAATTGATAGATACCCAGTGACTGTTAATGTTATACAAATTATAGATGTATTATATGCACAATAGTAATTAAGTAGCAGAACATCCCCATTAAAAAGGTTAAATGCTCCTAATATAATTGCCTTAAATGCAGAACATAGATTTCATTCATCAGTTAATGAAATACTAAAATGTGTTTATTCTTTTGAAGTAAAAGCTTTATTCACTGAATAATTATATGGCAAATTAAAAGAGATACCAAATCTAGAATGGTTGCAAGACAACTGCTAATGGGTAATTAGAATTAAAAAGTTGGAAACCAAAGGGATTTCAAGGAAAAATTGAATTGGTAAATGCATAAAATAATAAAGTTCCATAAATATAATACTTTGTTCACTGAAAATGCAAATTAGATATTGCGCAGAAACTAGCAACATTAATTGTGTTTTGTCACATTGCCATGATGCCTTCATGTGTGGATGGATCGGGACACAAAAGACAGGAATACATATGCATTGTTGTCTGCATATCACCACAATCACAAAGGCCCGAAGCCAATGGTTATTTTAATCTTATATTTTATATTTTAATTGTTGCTTCTGACACACAAAAAATACAAACTGAAAATACATATAATATAACATAGATAATATAAATATTATAAATACAGAATGACATGTTAAGAAATATAATCCTGGCCTTGGGAATGGAAAAGGAATGAACAATTCATTAATGGAACAGTGGAAAGGGTATGTGGAGTTGCTTTCAGAAAAGATGACACAATCCTGAGAAAGCTTAAAAGTGTGCTGAAGAAATTCAAAATATCTCTGACTTTTCTGATGTAAGATAAGACAGAAAAATATTCTGACAATATTCTGCTATTCTACCCTTGTACAACAAGAACATTCATGGAGTCCTCTTTCTTGACCATGTCTACTGTTCTATATTAGCATACTTGTAATACCACTTCCTGATTGGTCCACAAATACCACACTGTGATTGGTTCTTCAAGCTATGGTGATTAGTACACAATTGCCGCCCTGTGATTGGTCCGCCTGAGCAGTGGGAGATTCAAGGAGCTGTCATTATCCGCGAGCCATGAGCAGCTGCTATAAAAGAGGCTGCCGCGGCTCTGCATTCAGACTGATTCCAGGGACCAAATAAAGAGCTGAAAGTCACACTGGTCTCGCGTCTCTTTTTCCCTGCAACACAACATCTACTATAAAGAACTGATATTATACAGTACCTAGAAATCATCTGGTGGACAATACTTGAATCAAATTGACTACATAATAGATTACAGAAGGAGGAGAGGTGTTAATAAGGATGCTTGTACATGAAAACTCTGGAAAAGACCCTGAAAAAATAGTGTTAAATATTTAGGCTAAACTTTTTTTAAAAATAGAAATAGTTAAGCCAGAAAGATTTGATATATGGGGTATAGAAGATCATTATAAGGAACAAATTCAGTATGCTTGAGTTATGTGAAAAATAACCTAAGGAGTTATGGAAAAAGATAAAAATACTGTGAAAACTGAAACAGAAAAAATAGTCACACAAAAATTCAAAAATGAAAAGATCCCAAGTGACTTTCAAAGCGAACTATCAGCTTCTGGAGGATGAAAGCCTTGGGTGAGAAGAGGGTTATATACTGACTGAACACAAACTTTCAGCATTAAGCAAGAAAGAACAAGGAAAACTGTTTCAGTCAAGAGGAACAACAATAGAAGAAAAAGAGAATTACAGATGGTCCTGAGGTGATCAGAGAAAAAAGCAGGAAAATGTAGAGTTTTGGTAGGAATAACAAAAGGAATAATATAATAATAGATTTGAAACAGATTATTTAGGTCATCAGGCCCAACCTCCTTCCTTGTTTAGTGCAGGAATCCAAACTGAAACATCTATCCTTGGATTGTACACATCTAATGAAAGGGAATTCACTACCTCTGAGTAATTGGTTCTGCTATCAAACAATCGTTACTATTAGGAAGTTTATTTTAATATCAAGTCAGAACCTGCCTTCCCCTAATTTAAAAATATTATTTCACATCTTTCAGTCAGGAACGAAAGAGCAAATGTCTTCATGACATCTGTTTGGGTATTTGAAATATACTTCACTCTTTTGTCAAGACAAAACATGTACAGAGCCTCAACTAAGAAAGAGGGAGGCAAAATGCAAAATTGTACAATGTGATATTTCTGCTGATGTTCATAGCCAAAGTTTGCCCTCACTGTTGTCCATTCCTATTCTCTGGGGAAACATCAATTTATGCTATATGTGGGGAAAAGTCAGGATAAGCAATTTGCAATTCTATCTAATTATCTCCTCAATTTATATAGCAATGATAAACTTATTGCAAATGAGTTCAGGAATAACATCAGACATATCAGGCCTCTTCCAAAGGCCATCCTGCGGTGTTAAAGAAGTCCTTTGATTCATTGTGTTACTTTCAGCCTGTTCTTCCTTATTAATCTCATTAAATTTAGTTTTAGGACATTTACTTATCTTTTAGGACCTACCCTATTAAATTTTCTATCACATTTTTATAACATTCCTTCTATTTTTATAGCTAAATTGTTAACAAAATTTTTGAAGAGAAGAGAATCTATGACTGATCTTTCTGGAATCCCACTTGATATTTTCCTCCTATTGGTGGAGAACACATAAATGGGCATTCTTTGAGCTTGATATCCACTCATTCATTCAGCCCACACTTATTTAGATTGCTAATACAATTTAATGGAGCATTTGTCAAATATTTTGCTGAAAGATATACTATGTTTACAGCATTCTCACAATCTGAGAATGCTGTAAACATAGTATATCTTTCAGCAAAACAATCTGTTAAGACAGCTACCAAATTAAAAAAAATGAAGATCACATCTTCCCGTTTTGGCCATTTTACCAATTCTCCAGGATTTTTCAAATAAACATGTCTATTCAGGAGGACTTCAGGTAGTCAATATCCCTGGATACAGATTGTATGGTACTGATGATCTGAACTCATTCAAAATATTCCTTGAGCATATTTCTTTGAGTTCCAATGTTTAATGCCTCTCCTTCCTTTTTGAAAAAAATAAAAAGTATATTTTTTTCTTTCCTTCTACTTTGAATACATTCAAGTTCTTCTTGTTGTTTTTAGCATCCTTTTCAATTACAAAGTCCTGAGTTTTTGCTTTTCTGATAGTTTTTTTAATTATTTAATTCCATTTTTTAAAAGAAATATTTAGTTTTAGTTTTACTTAAAATAAAAAATCAGCATTATATGGTCCTTCCTCCCAGTAATCCTGATATTTCCATTCTCTCAACTAAATCTTTCCTATTGATTAGTGTCAGGTCAAGAATAACGAATCACCTTGCGAGTTTTCTCCATCTACACAAAGTGAAATTTGTCAGCAATACAAGTTGGAAATTTCCCAAAAGGGTTGGCAATTTGTCTCCCAACAGTATAATTAAAGTTTCTTATCATTACAACATCATGACTCTTGTTCAACTTGTTTTTGGAACGTATCATCCACTATTTTTCCATCACTAGAAAGGACAATAGTAGGCACAAACTATATTTGTTCCTCACTAATTTCAATTCAGATACTCTTTAAACCACACTAAAGTTCGTTTATTGGGATTTCTGAGTTGAAATTGATACTTTTACAAACACACTACAGTTTGTCTCTTCTTTGCTTCTATTTCTTTCAAATAAATGATATTGTTCAACTGCTATATGCCAGGCATGGAAGTCATAGCCATATCCAACTAATCACAATTGGCCTCCTGTTCTGAGAGGTTAACCTCATCCAGTTTACTTCTCAAATTTGGATCAATAGAATGTAGAAATGAAGGACATGAACATAATGAGCCAATGTGAAATCCATTTTCTCCCTCTGTATTAAGAAGCCCCATTGTTGCAACTCTTATTCTTTTTATAGATCATTATTTTTTGAGTCATAAAACATCTTTGTCTGAGATCCTTACTTTGGCGTTTTCATTTTCATCTTGGCTACAATTTGGTTTAAAGCCCACCTAAACAATCTTGTCATGCTTTGACAAAGCACATTTTTATCAGTCCTTGTGAGGTGCAAGCCATTTCCTGCCATCAGTTTATGGTTACATTATCTCGAGACAGGTTCTTCAAAATCAATGTCTTGTGTCACATTATTTGCATAACAAGTCACTGTAATATACAATCCTCTTCCGTGAATTGGAAATATTAATACAAATGCCACATGAACCATTATGATCTTGAACTTCATTGTGAAATGCTTAAAGTTTGTGGTGATATAGTTGTCATAGTGTCACCAACCCTCACCATGTATCGCTAGGAGGAGATAATTGCACTGAATCTGATGGAAGCTATTGTTTTATTCTTGATCCTAGCACTATATGGATGGATGGATGGGTCCTATCAAGAAAGTATTGTTTTAGCTTCCTGTTATAGTAAATCATAAGCCAATATGTTTCTTCTTTTTATGCTCTTATAGCTCACAGTAGTAACCTCTCAACCGTTTTGGAATCCCAACTGTTGTTTCCTATCCTGCTTTTTTCACAAATGCTTTCGGTTAGGATCTGAACACTGCTTTTGACTTTCAACAATGCAGAAAATCACCATATTTCTTGTTTCGGGTTATTAACACCAGCCACAGTACCTACTTCTGAGTTTGTCCATTTTTGTTATGGAGAGTTACTTCTATTATCCCTTTCTGTTGTATGGCCCCATATCTTTTAACTGATAAATCAGCCTATTTTGTCAATTAGATATGGCCACTTACCATTCCAATTATTTCGAATTTTCTTTATAAGGAGTGCCACAAGAGTTGCAGGTCACAATTGCTGGCTTCTGTCTCTTCAACTCTTCTTAGAACATTACTAGTAGAATGACGTTTATTTATTCTTGATGTTCCTTCTGTAAGTTCTGAACTTAAGCAAGTTCAGACCCTTGATTTAGAGGGAATATTTCTTTGGACTCTCTTAAACTCCCACATCAAAATTCCAAAGTAGACTTTCTTCGCAACTCCTGTTGCTTGCTCCATTAATTTGATTATGGAACAAAGTTGTCTTATACTCATTTTCCCCCTTCTGGTTAATCCTGTCTGGTTCTTAGAGTCTTCCTGGATAAGCCTCTGCAGTTTTCTTGGCAAAGCTTTTCAAGAGATTAACTTTTTATGAGCTCAGCATATAATATCTCAGCACCCATGGCTTCTCTGGTCATTTCTTTCTCTTTCTCCTATTGAGTTTCTCAGCAAATGCCTCTTAGGCTTACCTTTTGACTCATTCAGTGAGTCATGAGAGACGCTCAGAGAGTCATTTATGAAATAGTTTTTATTTTATTTTTTATTAACATTATTTGCTGCCGATCTCACGGTTAAAGGTGATTCTGAGTGGTTTTCAGCATTATAATATATATAAATTCCAGAAAAAAGATTAAAACTTCAAAAATTAAAAAACAACAAAACAACAACAACATGAGTTTGGCATGGGGAAAGAGGGGGATGCCTTTTCTGTTACTGGACCAACCACCTCCAGCCAACAGCTTCTTTTTCAGGACCCTATGCCAATCAGCATAGCCAATTTTAAAGTCTTCCCCTCCCCCCAAAGACTAAAAGAAGGGTGGATTTCACCTCTTGTAGCAAGATCTTCCAAAGGGTGAGGGCCATGGACTAGATCCCAACAGCCCAAGTTCCATAGTTGATTGGGGCTACAGTAGGCCCATTCTATCAGCATGATTGGGCCAATCCCATTGGGGAAAGACAATTCTTCAGATATTTTAGAATATGATATAGAGAGTTTTAATGTTAATAATAAACACTTTGAATTGAATAATCAACACACAGAAACAGATCAGCATCCAGTACAGCTTGCTTAACAGTGATGCTATCTGTGCCACCCTAGCGGCCTCTAAACTTGTCCACACCACTTCATCCTGGACTAATTATAGCTTCCAAATACTCTTCAACTGTATTACCATGTATATATCAAAGAAGAGGATGCAAGAAAATGAGCAAGTTAATGAACTATAGAAAGAAAGGAAAAATTGCTTGGGGTCCTAGAAGGAATAATAGAGCCATACATAGAGATTATCAGCTTAGAAAAAAGCATTATCTTTATTATCTCCATGACAACAATGATCAGAGTAGTTAAACCAATGGTTTTTCCAATCTAACTGTGAAAATTGAATATAGAGACAAAACAAAACAAAGAAGAAAAATGCCACCATAATTTGGAAGAAGCAATTAATTAATCTTGGTTAAAATATGGACTATTCTTTATATGATCATGAAGCAAAACCTCATATACATTTTTTCTTATTGTTGTTGATTAGCCCCTTGGCCATATCAAAATACAGAATAAAACATAAAACATTATACAAAAATAATCATATATAAAAGTGAAATGCAAGAAACAGATTAAATGAAAATAATAAGGAATACAATATTGTCACTCCTGAAGCTCATATATTTTTGAGCATGTAAAGTGAAAAATGATGAACTATAGAATAATACCATTCTTGAACCATTGGAGGGAATTATAAGAAAAAGACAACCATAGAATATACAGTACATTAAGGAGAACATCAGAATGTCCTTGGAATTGTTATGAATTATGAGTAGAAACAGATTGAAATAGTGAGCATATTTTGTATATAGTATGTAGTCAACAGACATTAGACCTGAGATGATGGCACCCACCTATGGAACATAGGATTACAGTTCCATATTTCTGAAATTGAAATTTCTGTTGTAACTATTGCAACTCTCCGTTAATGGAAATGGAATGGTGGCAAGAGTCATTTCTATTGCAATTTAAATTAAAACCCACGTAAACATCATCTCTGATAAGAAAAAAGAACCTTCTTCCAAATGGAGAAATCTAAGGAAAGTAATTTTAAAATGGGTGTTACATAAAAATATTCTTGTTTGGAGGCTATAAATTAGTGAGTTATTCTATCCTAGAGCATGTGTCCTTCACTTTTCTTCTGCCCTTCAAACTGTTTTCATTCCTGACACTCATGCCAATAATCTGTGTTCAATAAGAGGTACTTGAGGCTGAGCCTAATACATCAAAGTCAACACCTAAAGTTTCAGATGAAAGTTTTCCACAGATCCCTCAGCATAGTGTAAATGTGTAACCCTCAGCAACACTTAAAGAAATCATTTCTCATTCAAAATTCATTATATTGTAGCTGCAGTTTTATTAGGAACTGGTCGTTCCTATTGATTAACCTGAGGATGTTGTGGAAACCTGAGACAAATGGAAAGTGCCCTCAAGAGCAAACTGTGAGTTCAGAATAGTACATAAACACACATGGAAAGAATGGAGCATTTGGCTTTTTGTACGTACCATAATGAATATTAATGCACAATTGGGTTTGCCACTAGATATTCCTCCTCTGTGTGCAAGTAGTGGAAGCAACAAACTTTACCTGAAAATAAACTTATCTAATCCTAGAGACTTCAGAAAAAATGAAACTCCTGACCTTTTCTACTGCTACCAAATTATCACAGTTGTGCATAAATCTACACCAATTCATGCAGGAATTTTAAAAACAAAAGAGCAGCTATTTTAACAACTTACTTGAAACTTAAAAAAAAAAGATTAGCCTTATATTTCCTCCAGATGTGCACACTTCAGCTCATAGGTTGACTAAAAAATAGGACTATTTTTTTCCTAGCAAGCACCAAACAAGGAGCTTTTAGACATACATCACTAAGTTGAAACAAATTTGTTTTATTTGAAGATGATATCCTTTTGTTTAACTCTCATACTACTATCTCAGGATTGATACAAAAGGCAGATGCCTTTAGCAAAATGGCAAGATATTCTGTTAATTGTTCTGAACTGGAATTGTTGTCAATAGATCACAATTGAATTATTTATCCATTTAAGAGATATCAATTCCATATTTGTACCAATTGCATTAAATGTGTAGGTATGTATATACTAAATATAATATTCATAAAATATACAGAGGATTTTTTCAGCTATCATTAGATGAGAATCATTAAACCTTGTCCTTTGGGGAAAGGTAAACATTTTCAAAATGAATATTATTCCCAGATTAATTTGTATTCTGAGAGGATTTCCAGTTTATGTATCCGAAAAAATATTTTAGGAAAATAAATATTATTTTTTAAAAATTGGGGGAGACTGTCTTTATAGAAAATGCAGATACCAACTAATGAGGGGGGATTTTGGACTCTTTTTTTTTTCTTTTTTAAGTGATGGACAATCACTTAAATATGAGCCATCAGAATGTATCAGCAGCCAAAAAAACAAAAACAAAAAAACCAAATACAATCCTTGATTGTATAAACATATGAAGAACGGTTGCAGGAATTGAATATGGCTATTCTAGAGAAAAGAAGGATTAGAGGTGACATGATAGCAGTATTCTAGTATTTGAGGTGCTGCCAACTTGTTTTACAAAAGGCAAGACAAGAAACTAATCATGGAGAGAAACAACCTGGAATTAAGGAGAAATTTTCTAGCAGTGAGAACAATTAACCAGTGGAACAGCTTGTCTTCAGAAGTTGTGGGTATTTAATCACTGGAGATTGTTAAGAAGAGACTGAATAGCCACCTGTCTCAAATTGTATAGGATCTCCTACTTAAACAGGGAGTTGGACTAGAAGACCTGTAAGTTCCCTTCCAGCTCTATTCTGATTGATTGATTTGGTGTTCCTGAATGGAAGCTATATCATTATGCTTACCTATTGTCAACTATTAAATATTAGAAGCAAAAACTTGGTGAGGGGAGGGAGAGAGAAACAGATATAGATAAAATCCCCTTTGTTTAGATAGGCAGTAAATTATTTAATAATTATTAGTTAAAACATGCTAAAACTCTAGTATCTCTGGAAACAGTTTTGTCAATTAGAAAGTTATGAAATGTTTAATAAAAAGTTTGGCCCTTTTTCCATGCCAAATTAACTCTATGGCAAAATCCAATATTAAAAATTGGGAGAAGAATGGTGATATAGATAAATTGGATGGAAGCATGGAGATCTGGTGATCTGGATTTCTCTCTCTCTCTCTCTCCCCCTCTCCCACTCTCCTTTCCCCCTCCCTCCCCATGTGTGTAATTTATAATACTGCCTTTCTCACTGAAAATGACAGAGCAAAACCCACAAATAAAATAAAAAGACAATATAAAATATAAAAATCCATATTAATAAGAATCATAAAAGTGAAAGAGAAAAGAGAAAGAGAACAGAAATGATCACTTTAACAATGGAATCATTTTGACTTTAAACCAACTAACAGATTATGTAGATGATTTTTTAGCATATTCTGTAAAGAGATACATATCATCTATATTACATATAACCCAATGGCAATATTTACAATTTCGACATTTATTGAAAGCATTATTTAGACCAGCAGCATTTTCAGGTTTTGAGTCACCTGAGATAACCTGTCAGGCTCAAAAGATCAGGACCACATTTGAAGTTTCAATTAAATAGATTTATTGCTCATGCCTATGCACATAACACTCTCAACTAACAGCTAGCATCTGCTAGAAGTCAGGTCAATGAAATTCACAATGGATTGTATATAGTATGTTTATGGCGAAGTAGGAATTCTAGGCTGATGCTTCTTTTGACCCTGCCTCCCAGCTGTGACACTCATTTCCTAAAAAAGCATACAATTAATTTTTATAGGTATTTGTTATCAATATATCAATTTGATATGGAGATGTAAAGAAATAAGTGGAATAAAAAACAAGAAGTTCCTATATTATCTAGACAATGAATGTCTTAACTTCCATAGCAAGAGCATCAACTGACCTCAAATTATGACTATACAGCAAAAAAAATAAATATTAGAATGTATTGGATTACATAATGTTTATGTAGGAAAGGACATCAAAAGGAGTACTTTGTTGGAGATGTGATAAGGATAATGTCCTTTAAAATGTATGTTTCTGTAATGTTCTATACTTATCAAATTGTGGGAGAAAGTAATGGATTCTATAAACATGATTGCATGATAAAAGCTACCTTTTTCAGAAGATAATACTCTTTTGAACCACATACGTAGTACTTGGAATTTGACAACGGAACAATGTAAATGGGTTGTCTATGCCCATACTATGGCCAAAAGTCTGATATTGAAGCATTGGAAAGATAAGTATGTTTGAAGACCTGATTGCACTTGCCACTTTTGTGCAAATAGGGTGTAAACATAGATTTTGTATAGATAAGTATAATGAAATATAGGATGCATTTATATAGAAAACAATAGGTTTAAAAGTTAATCATGTAAATGAATACAAGTGTTCTGTATATAGAATAGTAGACTCCTAACACAGGATTCTGATTGGCTAAAAAACCTGAATGGGGATTGGTTCAATAGGAACAATCCAAGAAACCGTCTCAAAAGGCGGCTAAACTAAATACCTGTCATTGGCTACAACTGCACAATTACCCTATAAAGGCTGCCGCGGCTTGAGGCCAATGATCCGTTTTCCACTGCTGTATTATAATAAGACTTTGTTGTTGGAACCCGGTCTACGTCGCGTTTCGGACGGAACACTGGCGACGCACGTGGGTATGCGTGGGATCGCGTCCTACAACGCGAGATGAGGTCACGCGGCGACAAAATAAAACTAGACAAAAGAACTATGGCAAGAAATAACGCGCCGCCTGCACCCTTCAAGTCCCAATGAGAGGGACTGGGAATCCTACGTAGACCATTTCCAGATGTATTTAAGAAAGTAACGAGATGGAAGAGATCTCAGAACGCAGCGTTAAGAAGAGCTGTTTTCTTGAACACACTGCGGGCCCAGCAATCTTCAAGATTGGCCAAGGCTTTGGGCGAAGCCCAGAGATGTGAAGCACTTGACTGGCCAGAGCTTCAAAAGAGATACTGATGGCTACTACGCACCGGTGGTATCAAACCTAATAAATGGCAACGAATTCCTAGCGAAGAGAGTCAGAAAGAAGGTGAGACCACGCTGACCTTTGTGCTGACAATAGGGGGAGCGTGCGAATTTCTAATTTTGATGAGGCGATGCGGGATCGAGTAAATACTGGGGTTTAGAGATCAATTACAGAGCCAAACTGCTAAATAAACCCAACAAACACATAGCCAAAGCATCGCCGAAGCCACAGCTGCTGAATCCGGAAAAATTGGGTCAAAATGAAACAGATGAAACGAAAAATGACGAAACGAGCTCGACACAGAGGGGAAGAAACAATTCCACCACCACTCACCATGAGGTAATTGACGAGACGTCAGAAGACCGGGGAGGAAGAACGACGAAGTCTAGCCTATACGCCAACAAGAAAGGGCGCAAAAAAAAGAGATGGCGAAGAATGCGCACGGCTGCGGAGGGACGCATCTCGTAAGCGCCGATTGCAGATTTCTCATGCCATTTGCAGGGCTTGCCAAGAAAAGATGGGCATATCGAGAAAGTTGCAGGAACAAAAAAATTACGAACAGCCCAAAACAGATCGTAGAACTCCCCGCGACAAACGAACCAAAACATTGAGAGAAAGTGGCAGCGGAACAAGCGAGCCACTAAACCGAGAGAAAGCACATCGACTTTCACTATCGGAAGCGCCTCAGAGGAAAGTGGGAAGAAGTAAAATAATCGTAAAAATAGAAGGCAGCCCTGCGAATGGAGGTAGACTCTGGTCTTTTCTGTCAATGGTATCATGGGACACCACAAAACAACTGGTCCAGATATCAAACTCAAAGAACTCCAGAGACAAAAATTAAACCCTGAAGGACTACCAAGGAACCGACATTCCTGTGGTTAGGCCTAGGACATTGTCCCGGAGTCGCCTAACAAACAACATGTCGAAGTACTAACCATTGAAAATAGTCGACCAAGAGGCAGCGACCAAGGCCCTGCCTTTGGCATCGAATGGTTCACGACGCATTGGCCTCGGGATGACTGGAGTAGACTGGTGTGGCCACAACCGACCTGGAAGGAAAAGCCTGATCGCAAGAGTTCCAGGACATTTTGATGGCTCCCTAGGCAGTATCGGGGGACCCCACATTTCTACTAGACCCAGTTAGAACCCCAGGTAGCTCAAGATTAAAGGCCACGACGAGTTCCTTTTGCTCGAAAGCAAAAATAGAGGAACAACTAATAAATTAATAGACCAAGGGGTTTTAGAACCTGTGGAGCCCATGCTAAGTTGGGAAACGCCGATCGTAACACCAATTAAACACAGATGGGTCGGGTTTCGAATTTGTGGTGACTACACAGGCCACCTGACACGCATTCACAAAGCGCATAACCCGGTGCCGTCGTACAACACTATTACATTCTCTTGGGGAGGAAAGTTTTCCGCTAAACTAGATCTAAGCTCAAGCTTACCAACAGCTCCCAAGTAGACCCATTAACAGCTGAAGCACAAACTATAGTGACCTACAAAAGGGGCATTCAGTGCAACCAGACTCCATTTGGAGTGAGTGTAGCCCCAGGGTTTTCCAGAGCCCTCATGGACGCCTATTAAATGTATAACAAGGGTCGTATCAATATTTCGACAATGTCCTAATTTTTGGCCAAAGATGCGACCCAAACTAAAAAAGACTAAAAGAGTGCTAACTAATTCAGAGAATCTGGCCTAAAAGTTAAAAAAAAGACAAAATGCTGATTAATGACTGATCGCATCGAATTCCTGGCTACTTAATAGATGGAGAGGGTATACACCCTAACTGACAAAAAGTCAAGCTATTAAAGACGCACCAGAACCAAGGAATCAAACTGAACTAGCAGGATTTTTGGGACTAATAATTATAACGTGTTCTAACCCCACAAAAGCGACAATAGCGGACACATTACAATGATTACTGGATAAAAAAACAATTTGGACTTGGGTTATAGGGAAAAAGAAAGCTTCCAAAAAATAAAAAACTTATTAACATCCAAAACACCGTTCTTATGCCCAGTTTAGTAACACACTTGCATTGACGTTGAACCTGCGACGCTCACCCGTTTGGAGTCGGTGCATCCTGAGCCCACCAATTGCCAGATGGGAGAGAGGCACCCGTCGCATACTATTTCAAAGACTCTGTCTAATAAACCGAACATAATTATATGCCAAATTGGATCAGAGAGGCCCTGGCAATTGTCGCCGGAGTGAAATGCTTCCACGATATTATATGGAAGAACATTTTTGATTGTACGGACCATAAAACGCTACTGGGAATTTTGGCGGGAAAACAAGCCGAACACGGAATATTTGTCCACGAATGACTAGATGGTCAGAATTCCTAGCAGCCTACTCGTATACTCTGACACATCACCCGGGAACAATTTCCCAATGCAGACGCATTGAGCAGAGCACCATTACCGATATAGAGGAAGACCCGTGCAACGATGAACACCTTGCAGATAGAAACATGCCGGATGCTACCCATATCTCGCAATGATGTCGCAGAGCCACTGCAAAAAGACGCCATTGACTGCCCGTATAACTGAACTGGGTAGGTAAGGCTGGCGGAAAATCAAAAAACTGAAGAACTTATAAACCTTCTGGACCAGACAAAACTGAACTCTCATTCAAAAAGGGTTGTTTGTTGTGGATGATTGGTTGAATTATTCCTCCAAATACAAACTAAGGTACTGGGTTATGCTCCACGAAGGCGCAGCCCTGGAATTGTAAAATGAAAAGCCTTGCTAGAAGCTATGTCTGGTGCCGGGTATAGACGGGGGACATCGAATACTGGGTAAATTCTGCAACACAATGCCAAAGAGCACCCATTAGGTGACTGGGAAACCCAACGGGGCCCCTGGTCACGAAATTCACTGACCTTTGCGGGTCCCACTAAGGCGCATAATCTTTTCTAATTGTTCGTAGATTGCAACTCGACTTGGCTGGAGGTTAAAAATTATGCATCTACGACAACAGAAACCATATTAAACAACTTGGCAAACTTTTCGCAAACCCCATGGCCTGCGGACGTCCTAGTGTCCGACAACAAGGCCACAATTAACAAAGTCTCAATTCGAACATTACCTAAGATTCCCTAGGTATTAGACATGCCTGACTGCGGGTCCACCCGGCTGCAAACGGTAGGGCAGAGAGATATGCGGTCAGGTTATACCACAAGAATGGTTAGAAACACATATGTCACATTTGGGGATGTCCCAAGAAAAAAATAAATTCACCTACTCCACCGTACCAGCACATATTACAACTGGCACGAACTTACAAACAAAAGCCCGCGCGAATTACTAATGGGGAGAAAACTGAGGTTGCATCCTAACAGAATTTGAGCACCCAACTATACGCCAGAACCCCCCGACTCTTCCACCCATTTCAGGACATTTGAAATAGGCGACCCTAGTCTATGCAAGAAATTTTACCGGGGACCCATTACCTGCAGGTAAATAACATAAATTACAGCCCCCGGTCCTAACCGACTAACCATAGACGACGGCAGGGAATGGAAAAGCGGCACATAGACCAGCTTCGGTCCCCGAACACATAGAAAGAAGTACAGAACACAGAAACCACAAATATTAAAAACACAACCGAAAATCAAACCAGGGAGGGGGAGATATACAGAATAATAAGAAACCGTTGAAAATTAACACACAGAATATGAATAACAAACAAAAAGAGCAAAAAAAGAGACTTAGAGTAGAAAAAGTTGCGAGAGAAAGTCCACTCGCGAAGGGGCCAGCCCACGGCAGCTGCGACCTGCCCGGAGGAAACCAGGGAGGGAGCGCAAAAACTCTTGGCCTGAAAGCTCAGGGGCAGTAAAACTGGCTGACTCACCTCCAGGCAGTTCCATGAGACAGGACCAAGAGACAGCAACCATCCATCCGAACACGGTCGAAGTCTTCGAGCAAGAATGAACCGTGCAAGTCCGTCGTGATTGTCAAAGAAGCCCCACCCTACCAGCGCGACTCACCGTCGACCATGTCAGACTAAACCAAGAGGGGAGGTGGGGGTATTGTATATAGATAGTAGCCCTACCACAGGATTCTGAATTGGCTAAAAACTGAATGGGATTGGTTCAATAGGAACCAATCCAAGAAACCAGCTCAAAAGGCGGCAAAACTAAATACCTGTCATTGGCTACAAGCTGGCAGGCAAATCCCTATAAAAAGGCTGCCACGCTTTGAGCCAATGTTTCCGTTTTCCCGTTTTCCCACTGCTGTATATAATAAAGACTTTGTTGTTGGAACCCGGTCTACCTCGCGTTTTTCCAGACGGAACAAGAAGTATGAATAATATTTATACTAATAATAATAATACTAATACTAATATACTAATACTAATATACTAATATAAGTATGAATTATATAGATAGACAGGCATCTATATAATTATTATAATGACATCATCTTATATTTTTTCTTCGTTGTATATTTTCACTTTTTATGTGTTCGTTTTATCTTCACTTTAATAATGTCTTATTTCTATGACTATTGTTCTTGTACTCCTTTTCTGTTATTAATTAAAAAGAAATAAAATATTAATAAAAAAGAACTTAGATTTGTTCAAAATAAAAGGAAACAGTCAGTTTGTCAACTGCACAACAAACACAGTGACCAGCAAACAAATAACCAGAGAAAAGATCAGGATAAATGAGTAGAACTGAAACTTGAGACTGACATAAATATAATCAGGAAATGCCTAAATTGAGTTTAAATCTCCAGGGCCAATGAATTGCATTTTAGGATACTAAAGAAACTAGTTTATTATCTGTTGGAATATTTATATATTTCCTTTGAGAAATCCCAGAAAATGGCTGATAGGAGACAAATGTAATTCCTATTTTTCAAAAGACATATAATCACTGTAAATACATGTACAGTAAAAAACAAGAGTAAATAGATAAAGTTGTATACCTTGGTTACAATGTTTAATAAAATGGGGAATTGTTGTGTATTACTTATAAAATGTAATCATAGGTCTATTGCAAGGGATCAACATTTGTCAAAAGAAGCCAAAATAGCAGATTTAAGAAAGTAAACATGATGTGAGAGCTGACCTATCAGGAGAAACATAAAAGACAGTTGAATGCATGGGCAATACATGAGCAAGGAAGAATGACAGCACATAATGATATTATTATCTAAATGCCAAGGTTGCATATTCTCCTCATGGCACAAGTACTGAATTTTGGCATTTTGCATAATCAGACTTGTTAAGCACACTATTGGTAAAATGGAATAAGTAGTTCAGAAGTGATAAAATAATACAATTTGATAGGAAGTAATACTTGTTCTTTGTTCTGTGTTGGTTACACCCAACACATTGGTGTTCAGTTCTAGACACCACATTTTAAATAGGATTCCAATAAAAATCAACAAGTTCAGCGATCAACACTAGGGACATGAGATAATGTCACATGGAATAACACCTAGGACTGTTGTCCATCACTTTAGAATCAAAGGAACTGAATAATTGGTGCCAGTTGAAAGAATGAAAATTCAATATTACAACATGAACAGTCACATACTGCTGTCCCAACATAGCAATTCAACAGTGGAACCAATTTTCAAGGGAAATAGTAAATTTAACTTCATGGAATATTTAGCTTTAGGATTCCTGCAGTTATCAGGGAAGTAGACTCAGTACTGATAGTCCCTTTTAAATTTTAAATGTATATATTTAGAGTGTGTCACATTTGACGAAGGCTAAGCTAGAATAACTCTGCACATTTATCCTGGGAGTCAGTTTTAATTCAATTCTGCTTACTTCAGAGGAGACATGTTGTATAAGATTACAGATCCACTTAGTATCCTACAGTATCAACTTATCAATTTATCCTACAGTCATGGATAAATTTACTTGCGGCATGCCAATTTTTGCAGTTACTTGATAGCATTTGAAAAAAAAGAATAATGGCACTTTAAATAAATATATCTTTGGTTATTTAAAGTAAAAACATTATTAACATTTGTGGCTCAGATTTGGATTATTTAACAATATTGGTATTCCTGAATTTGATTTTGTAATTTCAGTATGACAGCAATTTTAAATTGGATTATAAATTAAAATTGATGCCATAATTCTGCTAAAGCTATTAAAACCACATTTGTATTGTTACACAAACCTTTGAGGTACATTTTGAGGTATATTGTTCACTAGATTTTGGAGGTAGTCACTTGTCATATTTTCGAGATAGCTCATTAGAAGTCTGAAAAAAAGAGAAAAGGAACTGCCACTAAAATTTTTATTTCTCTTTTTGTATCTGAAATGTGTATTTAACAAACCTTAGTGATGTATTAATTTGGATTTCACAATGGAAGCCCACTTCAGTTCCTAACTTTCAAACATCGAATAAATATTTTATTGCATCCAATGTTCTCTTTTTGCTGAAAATTTGAAATTCTCCTGTTTCCAATTAATTTATTTTCATGCTAAAAGAATTATTAGACAAAGTATCTAGAATATGGATTATCATAATGACAGAAGATGCTTTCCACTTATTTATATGCTTGGGTTTCAAATGTATCTTACCTCATGTTTTTTCACATTAAGTAGATTATCTTTACTCTGACTGAGTTCAATGCATTTCAATTCCTACTGCTATTAGGCAAATATCAAAACATTCTCACTAAAAATCAGCCCTGGCTATTTGAATATTAGAGAAGAAAAGGACATAAAAGGGATGAAAATTAAAAAAGAAGAATTTAAATTTGCAAGCATCTGCAGATGATCTGGTTTTCATCTTAGAAGACCCACTAGAAACAGCATTAAAATTGACAGAAAAGATAGAGGTATATGGGAAGGTGGCTGGTTTGAAAACAAATGAAGACAAAACAAAGATTTTGACAAAGAATATATTATCAAGACAAAAGGAAGAACTGGTGGATGTATTAAAAATCCAGATCACGAATAAGATCAAGCACTTGGGGATACATTTGACAGCAAGATGCAGTACACTAAAAGAGAATAACTATATTAAACTTAAGCAGCAGATAGCGCTAGATTTGGTGAAATGGGAACATTCACAACTGTCATTAATAGGGAGAATATCAAGATGAATATATTACCCAGAATTTTATATTTGTTCCAAACAATTCCAATTAGGCTTGGAAAAGATTATTTTGANGATTTAAATAAAATTGTGTTGAAATACATATGGCAAGGTAAGAAAGCGAGAATAAAATTAAAACTTTTGCAAGATGCTAGAATAAGAGGAGAATTTGGTGTGCCCAATTGGGAGTTGTACTTCCAACTACAAATTTGATGTGGGTTAAGGAATGGATAACATTAAGAAATGCTAGATTGTTAACACTAGAAGGACATGATCTGTTGTTGGGGTGACATACGAGAGTCTCTGTGGTTAAACTGGGAGAAGACTAAAAGACAATGTTCTTTGAAAATTCCAGTCTGGTTATCGACTATTGAAGCATTTTCTTATCCTATAATATACAGAAAGGATAGTTAGATATGGTGAAATATTAAATGAAAAGGGTAAATCTATGCAAAAATTAGAAAAACAAGGTAGAAAGATGAATTGGTTTTCATATGCGCAAATACATTGAAGGTATGATAAAGATGCTAAAACAGAAGGTTTCTATGATAAATTGACTGATTTAGATAAGATTTTGACAATGAAAAGGTGATTAGAAATTGTATGGATACTTATTAGATTAAACTAGAAGAAGAACAGTAAAAGAAAACAATGATTGCTTGGGGAAGAATTTTGGATATGGGATTGATTTAGAAGAAATGGCAAAAATTTGGTTGGTCTCAAATTATAAAATGACAATGTCACACAGCATATAAGAAAATTTGTACAAGATGTTTTACAGGTGGCATTTTCCCTGACAAGAATAGCAAGAATGTTCAAGAAACAAATCTGAAAAATGTTGGAATGTCATCAGACACCTGGCTCATATTACCAATATGTGGTGGACTTTGTGGATGCTAAAATATATTGACTAAAATCCACACATGGTTGGAAAAAATTACAAAAAAGCATATAAATTTGAAACCAGAGATATTTTTAATTGGGAATTTTACCTGAAATATATAGTAAAGAATTGAAATACCTGATTGTAAATGTATTAACAGTGGCTAGGATTGTATTTGCTAAAAACCTGGAACAATGAGAAAATACCATCACAGGAGGAAATCATTAAGAAAATATTGGAATGTGCTGAAATGAGTAGATTGACATTTGAAATCAGAGAACAAGATGATAAACAATCTTATAAAATTTGGGATCTATTCTATCAATGGTTAGACAATAAAACATGGTAATGAAATATGTAGATTCTTAGAAAATAATAAATACATAAAGATGTATTCTTTTCTTGTTATATTTACAAAATGATTGTAGGATAGATTTGAGATGAATATGAACTGTCATAAAACAATTAAAATATGATTATTTTGTGAAACATGAATGAATAAAAGTATAGTCAAATGATTAACAATGATATTAATGTATTTAATACTTGATTGAAAATATGAGAGATATATACAATGTAATTATAATTGAAGACACGAAATGGAAGCACAAAACAATTTGTAAACCAACCGGCACACTGTATGTATATATATATGGAAGATGGCTTGATTTTTTTCATGTTTTGTTTGTCTATGTTCATCTTAAAAACCAATAAAAAATTTTTTAAAAAAAGACTTCAAGCTGTCACTGATGTTAAAGGGGTCAATACACCATATTAAGAACTGGGGTATGTAAACTTTTGATCAGGGTCATTTGGGTAGTTTCTGTTGTCATTATGATTTAAAAAAGAGTAAACACAGTTGATTGATAATAAATGGCTTCAGCCAACCACTAACCATGAGTGAAAGAAAAGTTTTTGTGCTATCATTCATATTCTCTGAAAAATGGCCAAGAAATCATAACTTTTGCCAGGGTATGTAAACTTATGAGTACGACTGTAAGTCAATAAGTATGGAGCATCATGCATCAATGTAGCATCAAGGATCATGCTGACCCTTCTTTTTAAGATTTTAAGATTAACCAGGGAATCACAAAAAAGCAGCTTAAAAGTTTTTTACCTTTTGCTAGAAGATCTTCATTTGCGATGTGCAAATATTTCCAATATAAGTTAAAAGTAGTGTAGCATTTTTCTTGCACACTTACCACATTCTTAATAGCAGAAGGTTATACAATTTATCTTCCGTGTTATTTCTAGGCACTGCTATAAGGAAAGGTTGTCCAAAATGTGTTGAACCACTATGATGGCTGTAACCACTGTGACGAAACTTTTCCCTTAAACAAACTGGAATTACAACTTGCTCTGTATCTTCAGTTCTATTGATGGCTATTTCAAATCTAAAGCAGGAAAAATGAAGTCAAGCAAAAACACAAAATACTCATTTTAAATTAGGCCATATTTTAAATAATTCAACTAAATCACATACAATTTATGAGAAAAATATTGTTATGATTTTACATTTTAACTTACACATAAATGTCATCACGTTCCATTATACTGGTTAGATTTTCATCCATTGCAAATATTCTATGAAACCTATGATTATATATATCAGTAACGATCATCTAAAAAAGAAACACACTTTATTTTACATTTGTTTAGATATATAGATAATATTTAGTTTGATGTACAATCACCTAAGAAATATCATACCTTGTCTGCAGCAACACCAGACAAAGTTGATAATGCGATGCAGAGATCCTGTATATTTCCAATTTTTGGTACTACTACTTTGTACTAGAAAATAAAATACAATATTGTCATTCTTAAAACACAAAGAAGATAACTGGATATAATCCCTAATATTTAATATTGAAGTAACATAAGAAAATGTATATGAAAAAGAGCTTTTGAAAATATATATAGTTAGGGAGTTAATTTTTGAATGAGCTGTAAACTTATATGAATCAAAGTCCCTAGTCCATCTTTAAAGGAAAGGAGTTACCAGCTATGACAGTGGCTTAATAGGAAATTTTTGGTGGTGGAAAGGAAATCTATTAATAAACAACTTGGTGATAAAATCCAATTGCCTACAATGAAAAGTGTACAGCCTGTTCCTCTTGCAACATTTAAACAAACTAATGCTCATATGTGAATTTCAAAATCATTCTCCAATTCATACTACTGTTTTTCAAGCTACAGTAAAGTATTATAATATCCCTTCTGTATATGATTTATAATGAATCCTTACAACTCATTAACTGATCTAGTAATTCTTACCCCAATACAGTATGTAGGCATTCATTTTATTATTAGTTTGCTGTACCTTTAAGATATTATTTTTCAAACAAATCAATTTAATGAAATAAACAGATCTGAATAAAGAAAAATATATTGAATTTTCCCTACTCTGGTTGCTTATCTAACACACAACAGGTTTTTCTCGCACAAATTGTAAACTGCCTTTTTCTGGAACAAATGTTTTCAAAATTTGCCCCTGACAGAATCTCTATATACTGTAGCACTAAGTTCCAGTGTACTACAAACTGGAAACAATGATGTATTTTATTTCCTTTTGAGGAATGCACAAACTCAACTCTCCACCAGGGGTGGGATTCTACCAGTTTGCACCTGTTCGCCAGAACCTGTTGTTAACTTTCTAAGCAGTTTGTTAGAAGAAATTATTGGCCTTATCCTGTAAGGAAGTCAGGAAGGAAACATTTTGGTGTTGCTTATAGAAACTGCCTCTCCGTTAACCCTTATTACATTCTTGGCAGGACTAGACTTCCTGACTCAGGACCGTTTCTGGAGTTTTTTTCCCTCCTTTGCTGGTACTTTGCTTTTTTGGAGTGACGGTTCAAAGTTACAATGGCACTGAACAAAGTGACTTATGACCATTTTTCACACTTACAACTGTTGCAGCATCCCTACAGTCATAAGAGGCTAGGCAAGGAGATGCGTGTGATATTGAGTTGGCCACACCCAGCCAATAACATGACCAGCAAGCCATGCCCACCACCTAAGCCACACCCACAGAACCGGTTGTTAAAAATTTTGAATCCCACCCCTGCTCTCCACTTCATCATTGTTAAAGGAAGCCTTGTAATATATTCTGCCAATTATCTTAGGAATACAACCTCATTTTAAAATCAAAGATTCTTGAGAATGGCAGCTTGACTATAGTGCTGTTCCTTAACTTCTATCATGTACCAGACCTAATCAAACAGATTTGAACAGATAACATAATGAGAATATTGAAACAGATATATTTTCTTAAGTTATGATCAAAGATGCAAGGATTGGGACCTTTATCTAATAACTTTGCTTAACCCAGAAGCCCAACCTTGATTCTTTTTTCTTCCCATAATTTATATAAAATATCAGATACTTTGTTCAGTTTTGCTCAGTTTTTTGGTTATAATTGCCACCTGAGGTAGTATTCAGCAGGTTCTGACCAGTTCTGGAGAACTGGTCGCAGAAATTTTAGTAGTTTGGAGAACTGGCAAATACCACCTCTGACTGGAGATTTTACAGTATCCTTCCCCTACAACACCCACCAAGTCACGTCCACAGAACTGATTGTAAAAAAATTTGAATCCCACCACTGATTGCCACCATATAAATGATTAAGATTATGGATAGAATTATGTCCCAAAAGCAATGATAAATACTGGGTGATTTTCTGAAATCTGAGCTGAGAGATAGGTGATTTCTTAACAGAACACAGAACTATCAACATGGCTCTAGAAATATGGTTAAATTATGAAGGAAATGAAAATTATATTTATAAACTATATTATTTAATATCAATCATGTTGAAAAATCAAAATGCTTTACACACTTTTTGTCTTATAATAGTTCTAGTATTCATAACAAATTATTGTGTTGTATCGCTGTAGTAATCATAACATCAAATATTATTATGATTCAAGGGGTGAATAGCTTCCATCTTTACAATGGAACTATAAATTACGCAAAATTACAAGTTATATGCATAGTTAAGAGAAAGGACCATAGTATGAAATTGAAAGTATGATTTGAAATTCATAAAAATAAACAAAATCCATTTCAATTAACACATTGCAAATACTGCTGTAAAATATGTCATAATTTCTCACCTGCATGGGTTTGGAAAGTGGATCAAGTCTAACTAAATAAACTTCCAAACTGCGTTCTTTTTTCATAGGTAGAGGGAGAGTTAAATAACAAAAGGGATCAAATGTTACAGAGATCTTGGCACATTCTGGACAAACTAAGGTTGATTTAAAAAGTCCATGAAATATATCTACAATGATGGAATCATTTCGTTTCAAATGGTTCTCCCAAGCTTCTTCAGCAACTATCTAAATTAAGACAAAATTGAAATAGTACAAATAACTTTTAGGAAGCATTTCACATTTAAATGAAATTAACATATCATGCACATACCTATATGTACGATATAGAACTTAACAGTAAGTACTTTTCAGGAAAGATAATCATTTAGTATCTTTATATATTATCCTCTTTATATTATATTCATTATGGATGCCAAATTATCTCAAACGATGATAATTTTTGGGGTCTTTCATTGGGCATAAAATTCTATTCAAATATCTAGTAGGACCAACTGACCAAGGGAAAGAAATAGAATCAAAAGTAAGAATCTTTAATCACAGTATCTATGCAATGCCATTTTGAGATAGTTAATTCCCTAAATATAGGATATGAAAGCATTCATGGACATCTCCCCAGTCCCCATAAAGCATATTTGTGTTTCTCTTTTTTAAATGGAAAAACTGGCTTCCATTTATTAATCTTATTCCGCTGAAAATTTCTTGGAACATAAAAATAATGAACAATTATAGACAAGTGCATTGGAAGCATTTTTAGCAACATACAAAAAAAAAGAGAATGTTGCTGTTGCCTCTGAATCAGAGGTGGTATTCAACCGGTTCGCACCTATTTGGGAGAACCTGTAGCAGTGTTTTGGGATGGGTCGCAGAACTGGTGGTGACCCCTGGCTGGCCATGCCCCTGAACTGGGTCTCCCAGTTGCCCGCTTGTCCTGGTTGCTCTCCTAGCTTTCCCTACCATGTGATGGCCATGGCACAGCTCGGGCGGATGTCCCAGGGCTGCAGCCTCGGGACATCCGCCTACTTGCCCGCCCTCCCGGAGCACGTTTTCTTCCTTTTCCCGGCTGATGTGTCTCTTCCAGCCCAGCCCAGCCCTGCCAGCTAGCAGGTGGGTGGGCAGATGTCCTGGGGCTTCTTGCTGCCTTTGTTCCGATATGCCTGCAGCAGGCCCTCGCGCTGAGCCGGGAGCCGCCGTTCCAGGCTTCTACTCTCCCGTGCTTGGTTGATGCCTCTTCACCTTGCCTGAAGTGGCTGATACTCCTGCCCCTCACCTTCCCTTCCCTTGCTTGCCTGAGAAGGTAAGGGTGACGGCAGGGGATAGTGATGTGGCCGGGTCCCTATCTTCCCCCCTCTCTCTCCGTCTTTGTGTGTGTCTCTCCTTCAAAGCTGCAGCTGGGCTTTCCTTGGTGCTCTTTGCTACTTTCATTTCTTCTTTTTGGAATCCAGACTGACTAGCCAGCCATGCTGCAAGCGTCTCCTCGGGCAACCTGTCTCCCCCTCCCTCTCCCACTCCTCTCGCGATTGGCAGCTGTGGTGGGGCCGGGAGGATGGCGTGCACACCCGAGGTGAAGGAGGAGAAGGGTCACTCAAAGGGACACTTCCAGCCTGACTGCCGATCCTTGTTCAGCCAGTCTTGATTCCAAAAAGAAGAAATGGAAGCAGCAAAGAACGCTTGGCCAACTGTGGCTTTGAGACAGACAGAGAGAGAGAGAGAGAAAGAAGAAAAGAGAGAAAAAGAGGGAATGAGAGAGGAAGGAAGAAGGACAAGAAAGAAAATAAAAAGAGAAAGAAAGAAAAAAGTGGTCTGGGGGCGATTGTGCAAAGTGCCACTGAAGCCGCTTACACAAGGCCCCCAGAACCGGCGGGCAGTAGCGACAGCCTTACTGTGCAGGAACTTCCCTTTCTTTCTTGGCTTTTAGATTCCTATCTGCAATGCAACAGGCAGCAAAGCTAGGTTCGTCCCCTGATCTAGTAGCTGGAAATGGGAGTGGAGAGAAATTCCCATTGCCAAGGTACACGCAGGTCGGAAGGGTTGAAGAAATTCAAACTTCAACCTCCCGGTGTGGTAAGAGGCTTTGGGCAAAGGCTGGAGGGAAAGGCCTTGGCTTGCTCACACTCTCTCCTTCCCCAGTCAGGAGGGAAATGGATGGGGGCCTGGAAGGAGGAAGCCATTCTCTCCCCCACCCCCCACCCCCAATATCTGGACAAAGCTATGCAAAAAGCCAGCCCGCACCAGCACCCAGCTTCACCAACAGCAGGCTTGCAAAAAGCAAAGTGGCTCTGCCTGCAATCAAGATAGACTGGGCAAGGGGAGCACTGAGGAGACCACAGGAGGGAATCCAGGCAAAGGGGTGAGGGACGGCATCTGAGCAAACTGCACTTTCTTTCACCCCACCTTCTTTTGGAGAGCTCCAATCAACTCCCCTTCTTCACCTCTCCCACTCTCCCCATTAGCCAGCCTTCCAGCAGGAGGTGAGTGGGTGGGCTTTATTGTGTTCCAGGCATTTCCCACCCAAATGGCACGCCGCATTTGCAATCCCCCCCCCCCCCCCGGGGGAGGGGGGCAGGGGGGGAANAACCCCCCCCCCCCCCGTGGGGAAGGCAGCAGGGGGGGAATTGGGTGGGGAGGTAGCAGAGGAGCTGTTTTCAACTTTTGTGGTGTGGAAAGTCTCCCTCTAGTTATGCAGGCAGAGGCACATTTCTCATTTCGGTAGCTTCCTGTTGAGATGTTGCCAATGTCCACATTCCTTTTTGTGGATAAGCTTGCCTTTTATCTGACCATTTTCCTGGCTGTGGCTCTCACCTATGTTTCCCAAGGTCATTCCAACATACTACTGCAGTGTGACAGATGTGGATTGAATTGTCTAGATTATGTAGATACATTTTTTGCATTTATAACATTTATCCCGATCATATAGACTTATTACCTAAAGGGTACATTACCTTATCTGGTCTTCCATCAGCATCTTTTAGCTGAATATAAGGCTTTTTTCTAATACGATTCAAATCCTCATGCAAACCATCTAAAAGAAATGCCAGCAATTCTTGGCAGTCTTGTTGCTGATATCCTGAAAACTGAGGTGCAAATCGTCCTACCTGTGTCTAGAGAATAACATATTTTTATAGTGGAGTCATGTGACATTGCAAAGGCATTTTGTTAAATCAAAGAAAAATGTATTTTGATCTCATGGATTTTAAAATGTATAATTGTAATACTGTGAAATAAGATTGAAGAAAAGTAAAGGAGTTACTGCTGCAATTTATAGGAATCTCCCATCAAAACAACAAAAACAAGCAGGTGCAGTTTTCAAGGGCCTATTTTATTAATATATCTACATTTTTTATTTTAAATATTTTAAAGTTTTGAAGAATCATATTACTGAAAGCAAATAAAACATTATAGAATTCAACTATGTTATACTTACCTTAAAAGCTCTTGGAGTGACATAGCTGTATTTTCCTGACCACATCTGCTTGATGAGCTCTGCATAAGATTTTGCAATTTCACCTCTCATTCCTAATGGATTGTCATAGTTTAGCTCCTCTTGATATTTATCATTAAGGAAATATTCTGTGAGTGGAGGTGTATTGCTGAGACACTAAAAATGAATATGAGTAAAATTAAATACTTCTGTATTATGCATAGTGATAGAGTCTCTCAATGCCATCTTCAGTTTTCATATTTCCTTATCAAGTGTCCTTTTTCCTTTCCTAGTCCTTATATTGATTCGGTGCTACAACAGGTGTCCAAACCACATTGTCATGGCAGTGTTACGTGACATATCTGGACTCCCCCCTTTTGTTAAACCTGGCTTGGGTTTGGCCAGCATGTGACGCATCTGGCCCATGGGCTGGGAGTTTGATAGCCCTGTACTACAATACTATTTTAGTACCAGTCAGTAGACAACTAGTTTTCCCAAGTGTATAATATCTTTACCAATTAATCTTTATGCCTGAGTCAACAAGGTTGAACCATATTTGTTGTTGAAGACTCTTGAGAGGATAGTTCTAGGAGACTTAAACTTCAATATCAAGATTAAATTTATGTTTTACTGACATAAATTTATGTTTGCTCCATCCCATAATTGGTAGACGAGGTTGCCTTCAAAGACTGGTCGCACCGGAGAAAAAACACTTCCATGTCAAGGTTTTCTCCACAGTGGCTTAGGATTTTGTGTCTGAAAACATTACTAATCATAAACACGTGCTTCATTTGGTTTTCTTGATTGGACAGAAGAATGGTCATAAAACAATGAGAAATTAATATTTAGCCTCTGTCATGACTGAATGAGTCCTATGAGACACCTGATTTTTCTCCCCTGTAAGAATTGAAAACAGACTATTTTGAGATTATTTTAAATTAATGCAGAAATGGATAATTTGTGGTTTACTGTTAGGCTCCAATGTCAGTCAAATCAACAATATGCAGATCATCAAGTTCCTCATGCTAGGTTGATTAATATAACAAAAAACAGGCTCTGGAATATTTGCCTAAGGAATCGTGCTGCTCTGTTTGTGCTGATGATTGGAATGCAGCTGTTCAACTGAATTCAAATAAGAACTAGTTATTAAACCCATTTTATTGAAATAATGGGGACTAGTGAATTTTTCCACCATTGCATTTTCTCAGGGTAGAAATATTAAGTATTTTAAAGGCTACTAAACTTAAAGGCAAAGATGGTAGAAAATTATAAGTCCATATGTGACAAGATGATTATGTTGATATACTGTAAAACTGTTCACAATAATTGCAATTTGGACCCCACAATTATGCAGTCTCAATAAAAAAAATCACCTAGACTAGTCTTATTAGATAACTACGTTGATTAAAACTGTATTTGACCTTTATTAAGATGCTATATAATATCTAATAAGGGTTTAATTACACACAAAAAATCATCTCTTCAGAAAAAAAGATGTATCAGTCTCTTCAAGAAAACTAATAATAACAAAAGTAACAACCACCACAAAACATGGACACAGAAGGCAACTAGAGATCTGTTATCAATATTTGATTCCTGGGAAGGTACTGCTGTAAGTGACTGCTTTTCAGTTCAGCTCTTGGTTGGGTTTCAGACATTAAACAGTGGGGAAATCATTTGCTGATTTTCTTGGAAATTTCAGAAGTTTTAAATAAGAAATTCTTCTGAGCAGATTACTTCTACTATATTTAGAGATGTTTTTCATATACAACTGAAGTACACCAATACTTGTTCCTATTTTCCCCACAACATTTCTGTGAAGAATTGGGATAGTAAGAGTGTAATTGGGATAGTAAGAGTGGTTCAAGGTCATCCAGCTGATTTTTCATGTCTAAGATGGGACTAGAACTCACAATCTCCTAGTTTCTAGGCCAGGATCTTAACCACTACCCCAAACTGGCTTTTTCTGTTATTTTTTTCCAGATTAAATGTAATCTATTCCTAGATATAGGCCCAGTTTCAGAAGGCAGTACTGGTAAATTATTGCTCTGCCCTTTCCTGTTGCTATAAGACATGCTATAATGTCTTATAGGTAGTCCTTACTTAACGACCATTTGTTTATCACATTTGAAGTTGTGATGGTGCTGAAAAAAGTGACTTACAACTGGTCCTTGCTGTTAGGTCCATAGTAGTATCCTTGCAGTCAAATGATCATGATTCAGGCACTTGGTAACTATTACACATTTACTATGGTCACATCTTGTGGTTACATGATCATCATTTACAACCTTCCCAGCTGGCTTTTGACAAGCAAAGTCAATGTGGAAACTGGAAGGAGGTTGCAAATTGCAGTCATGTGATGCCTCATTTAACCGTAGCAAAAAATTCATAAAACTGTGTGTGGTCATCATGTGATGCCTCACTTAATGACCATACCATTTAATGATAAATTTTTGGACCCTATTGTGGTCGTAAATCAAGGGCTACCCTGTATAAAATTCTACTGTATTCCTCATATTACCTATGAAACTGATGGCCTAGGTTATTTGGAGTTATGGAAAAAAATACAACTAATGCATACCTGTCTCTTTATATCAATTCCAACTAAGATAAAGGCTGAGATTAAAACATTTGAACTGAGACTCAACTACATGCACCTAATGAAACATAATAGATGCAATACAGCTGCCAGCTTTATTTTCCTTCATAAGTATTTTTTTTAATGTTCTCCTCTCTTTTTATTTTCTTATGTTCCTGGTTTTTGGCTCTGTTTTTAAATAGTTTTTGATTGGTGGGTATGATAGAAATTATAGAAAAACAATAAATAAATATCAAAGAAACAAGTCATAGACAAGCAAGATTCTATAACTATTTGCCTCCTAATAATATTCCCTATAAAAGCATTTAAAAATCACAGAAATCAATGCAAATTTGAAATTCTTGTTACGCTGCATGAGCAAAAGTTCCCATTCTACTTGCAATCCTCATTTTAAAACCTCTTTATAGAATGAAGTAAAATCTTATTTGATATGAAACACTTACTTGAATTGCTGAATTCATGAAACACGTATTTCCCAAATTGCTAAGACCACAAAGACCGGGCTGCTCATTGTGTCTTCCTGGCTCTGAGTAGTCATAATTTTTATAAGCAGTGTATGAAGGAAGGCAGTAGTTTGAATTTTTCATGCTGGAAGAAAAGATATTTACTTTGTAATTGCATGAGCTATAGTTGTGTAGCTTAAATGCATATGTAGCTGAAATATTTAGGCTCTGAATTTAAACACAATAGCAATAAAAATTCTTCAAACTCTTTTCAACTTTTGATTTAAAAAGTAGCATTTTTTGATATTTCAGCTGAAAAGTTAAAAATTTTGGCACCACCAGCTATATAGCATAGTTAACTTCTGCTACTGTTAAATGCTAAAAGCTGGAAACAGCAAAACTTTAGCAACAGGCAAGATATAAAGATTTCCAAGAATAAACTGCTAAATACATTATAATTCTGTTTTTAGATTAACCACTATGCCAGCACAAAATGAAGCAATAAGCATGGAATAATAAAGGCTCCATATAGTACCTTTAAGCATTGTATTTTAATTTGTTTTATAATTTCACATATCAAGATATACATATATGATCTATTTATAGTAGGAAATATTTTGAGAATTAAATAGTATATTATATTACATTAAAATATAAAACTAAGAAAAACTAGAGTATTGCAAAACATAAAAAGCACCACAGTCTTCAGAATCTTGTTTTGCTTGCATATGGATTTATAGACATATTAATATATGCAAGTGAAATTTACATGACATATGCACAAGTAATTGTATCAACATTCCAGCCACAGAGATAGATATGTGACTTGTGAGACTAAAACAGTGGGTTGGTTACACAGGTAGTAGCTGCATCTGTGCATGTACAGTAAATGCACAGTAAACTTACTAAAATGTAATGAATATTTTTAAACAGTATTTATATATTTTCTAAAATAAATATTTTTAAAGGAAAAAACTCATTGCATTATATACAAGTTTATTAACTATCCAACACTGAAATGATGTGATAAATGTAATCATACATTTTCCCATTTAAATCTGAATATTAGAATTAATATTGCTTAAACAATACAAAAACAAAAACCATCTTCTAGTTCTGCATTAGAACCATGATTATGACACAGCAGACTGGAGGTTATTGCTGTGGAACAATACCTTCACAATTTCATTTGTTTTTTCTTCTGTAAAAATATGTTAATAACCATATAAGGTTACAAATGAACATAGTTACATAGGAACATATATGATAAATTATCAATTCCAATAGGTAATTCAGCATGGGATCTTTACTATGCAGGCTGTCAATTAAATATACATTACATGACCTGGAATTCAAATAGTGATGTATAAAGTTTGGTTTTACTGGCACATACACTACTCTATACACTAAACTTTTTATTCAAGGAAAAACACTGATACATCATTAGAGATCTAAAAACTATAATACTGTTAATATTGTTAATATATTCTGGTTAGAGAATGGGGAAATTAATTAAGGTACTGAACTTACAATATAATATATAGAAAAAGATATAAAAATAGAATTTCTATAAATTTGTGAAGAAACAATTTTAGCAGTAAAGCAGAAATAATGCTTAATATTTATGTTTTAAACAACTTTCTCTATTTTTTCCCACTACTTTATATACAATATAATGAAAATAAACAGTAAATAATCAAATCAATTTTGGTAAAGGTTCTTATTTCCTTGGGGGAATTTTTTTTTTGACCACCACCACTCAAAATTTTTGTACTCCTTTTAAATTAATATTTTAATTACAATATCCATACAATTGATACCATTCTTATTAAAAGAATAGTTATAGTAGGAAGCTTATTCATGATTGATGAAAGTAGTAAAAAGAAAACTTTGTTTTAGTGTATCAATGCTGTAAACTGTAAGTAAGTATAGAGGTTGCACTACCTGTATTGCTGAAATAAAACAGTAGTACAACAAATTCAGAAAGTAGTTTGAAGTTAAAGGTATACATATAAAAGAGCTGAGTTATAAAAGTAATCCATCAAAATTGCACGCTTCATAATTTTCTTTACATTTTAACTGAGTTCATAGAGAGAGAAACATTTAATCTGAGGCTTTGGGGCACAAGAAAACTAAGCATATTTAGCGAATTTTCAGCCTATTTTACTCATTAAGTAAAGTATTCAGAAAATTTGGGGGTGGGGGGAGGGTAAGCATGATATCATACAGATATGAATGGTGTAACAAGGAATTTTTTAAAAATAAAAAATGCAGTGATCTTCAACTCTAAAAATCAAGCAAGAAAAATCCTTTGTGTTAAGGCACGTAGAGTCACTGTTTAGAGTGAGATGGATGGCATACTAATTTAATAAATGAATGAATGAATGAATAAATATGAAGCAAGTTATATCAATATAGCACCAGTGGAGAATAATAGTGTTTTAAAACAATTACTTTTTTTAGGCTGATAAATAGTAAAATACAATGGCTGTATGTTTTAAATGCTGAATAAAATACGTATCTGTGAGTCAATATCAGGTAAAAAGGATATTCTAAATTAGATCTGTCAGTATTTAATCAATATTTATGATTGAATAAAGTAAGATTTAAATTCCTATGAATTCAGCACAATTCAGTTCCAACTATGTTGGACCATAGCTTAAAAACAAAAGGCTAATCACAATGTACTACAAATGGATTCCTTACATTTCTATTCAAAAAAATCAGCTCAGATGAGTTCAGTACAGTTTTCTCTCACCAAGATGACTCTATCTATAAAGAAATTGCGAAGGAGGAGGAAAGAATATAAACTTGTTCACTGCACTATGTCCATCATTTAACAGGACTGCATGCATAATAACTGTAACTTGCTAAAATGCCCACCTTTCTTCCAAGCAAGCCCAAACACCTACTTTTAAAAATTAAAACATGATAGGAGCACAAATAAAATCATAGCGATTGTATATGGAATCAACTTCTAGGATTGCATCTGGATTTTACCAGTACAGTAGGAAGCATAGAATTTGCCAAAATAAACTATTATCTCCAAGTTATTACTTAGCTAAACTTTAGAAAAGTGTTTTACAAAATCTACAATGGAGGAAGCCTCTGTGTTTTAGAACTACAACATTGTATAACTGAATTAAGAAGCTACTCTTAGACTGCATTAACTTAAAATATAAAAAATACCTGCCTGCTAGTTATCAGACAATTCCATCAAATGGAAATACAACTGTCCTTTTTATAACAAAGTCAAGACAATTTTATATTTTTTAAAAAATTGTATTATATTTTAAAATGAGATTAAAATAGATAACTGTCTCATAACTTTAGACATTGTGCCTTTTTATATAACACTGTCACTATTCTATAAAATGATAACATCAATTGAGGGCTGGTTTACATACATCAAATAATTTTTTGAGTTTATGATACACACACACACACACACAGTACAATAGACTACAGTTAAATACATGTATTTGTCTAACAGAGAGTTGGGGCTACTCACAATTAGTAGAAGCACAAATGCCACTTGGCCCCATACGAAAACTCCCTTCTCATAAATGCAGTATTTAACTGGAAGATATTGTATAAAATATTTAGAAATATTACTATGAAACACTAAAACATTTTAACAATTGCGTCATAGCCACAAATTTTGAGAAGCAACATTGCATTTGTAACTACCATTTTTTTCCAGTACGTCTATCAGAAAGCAATAAGCCTAGTAAAAAGCGTATATATATTTTCATATTCGTTATGAGCTGTAGAAAATGCAATGAATTTAACATATAACTCCAAATTAACTAAACTGTTTGATAGACAATGTTTTAAAACTACTGTAGTATATTATATTTCTGTTAGGAAAACAGAAGCATGTAATAATAATAATAATAATAATAATAATAATAATAATAATAATAATAATAATAATAATAATAATAATAATATAAAGCATATGCATAGCTTTTGTCATTACATATAATGCACATACTTAAAAAAAAATCACAAAAATCTCAAACCTTCCCCAAACTAGGAGAAATCCCTAAACTAGGACAACCTGATCAATATGTTACATGGGTATTGTTGCATGTGGTCCTTTCTTGCTAAAGAATTTGCTTAATGTCATGGTCCCAAATCAGAAAGTGATGCTACAAAGCATGTTACCGTTCCTAGGTTCTGAAAAGCAAAGCAGAAACACTTCTCTCAGCTAATTAGGCTTTTTGTGTTCTTTAAATCTTGGTGCCCCCTACATTTCCATAGCAATAAACTACATCCAAGTTATTTTTCTAGACTTATAAACAATCGCTGTTTTAAACTTTACTTGGATGATTAAAATTAAAAGTTCTTTAAGATACAGTGCTTACTTTCTGTTGTTGATGTTGTTATAATTATTTGATAGAGATGGAGAGATCTTTGGTAAAGTTGTAAAATTGGATGCACCTGGGGACCTTTAAAAATATGAAAATGTTAAATTAGATAAAAATGTTGAGATTGTAAAATTAATAATGAAAAAGGAAAAACTAACATGAAGCAATGTATGTGAATAATAATTAAAAAAGATTCTTATGATCAAAATAACAAATATCCAAGTACTCTAACTTGACTATTTTCAAAAAGCATTAAAAATTATCACATTTAAAACCCTCAACCAAATTATAGGCATAAATGGTCAGCCAAATCCCAAATTAGGCTTTAGCAAAAAAAAAAAAATGACCTTTACCAAAAATTAGTTTGGAAGCTATTTTATAATGAAATGGAAGTCATTAATAAAGGTGCATCAATCTTGTCAGAAAAACTATGGAAATAAGAGCAGGTTAAAGCACACGTTGAAATTGAGGTGTGGCGTTTGATATGACAATGTACATGTCATCTCTGATATTTAAATTATTTTGATTTTTTTTTAAATTTTGATGAAATAAGTGCTGAAAACCATGACTGACAAAAGTAGATGGTACCAAATAGGATCAGAACTCCCATATTTTGCTTTATTAGAACAAGGGTATACTTGTGACAAGAACATCAGAATTCTCCAAAACTCTTCAAATTGAATTCATCAGCATCATTTGCTCTATTCGGTGGGTGTGGCTTGGTGGGCACATTTTGTGCACATGCAGAGGCTTTCCGACTCACCTTCTGCTATCCTGCACTCTCCCTGTTGCTTCAGCAGCTGACACGTGGCAATCCGCTGTGCCACGCAAAGCAGCTGAACTTCAAAAGCAGGGAATAAAGGTGAAATGGGAGCCCAGGTGGGTGGGCCCAATAGCAGCTCCTCAGAGAGAACTGGTTTGGTCTCCGCTGATCTTCGGTATGCCAGAACACAGCCAAACTGGTAGAATAGCATCACTGGTCTAAGCAGAAATAACTTTCAAAAGAATTCTGCAGAATTTCCACATCTTTGCAGATACCTGTGGAGAATCTGACAGTACTTTGTCTGTAGTCTGTAGAAGTGCTTCCTTCAACAATGGAAAGTTGATATAGTTGTCTGCTTCCAAAGTTCTTTCAGAACGGCAACTTGGCCAAAACAGTTCATTGTTTTTTAACAATATCTATAATGGTGTCTAAAAGGCCTTGAACAAATAAGATCTGTCTTATTCATATGGCTGAAAATATCTGCTTAAGGTTAAAGAATGAACTGCTCTCTATCAAAACTTTGAAATAGGGCTTTTCTTCTGTCTCAAAAAAAGTTGCCTGATGTTCAATTAAGTGCTTCAAGACTTCTCCAGTGGAAGTCAGGAAACTTTTGTGTATTCGAGAAGAACTACTTATTCTGTTCCTCTGTCTTGACAAAGCTTCTTGAAAAGGTAATGATTTAAAGTCTTGGCTTTGAATTAATGACTGTTGTGGTTGGAAGATTCCTTGATCAGTCCATACTGATGTATAAAGCAATGAATCATGATGATGCGATGCTGCTTTCTTCATGAAGCAGCAAAAACAGTTTCCAAAAATCATAAATGCTCCATTTGTGCACCAATTACTGAGATTTTTCCTTTTCTGTTCATCAGTTTGGAATATCTATAGCATTCATAGTTCCTAAAAGAGACCAACAAAATTGGAATTCTATGGTGAGATGAGCATCCACATAATAGGTGAAAACTGGGAGGTACCTGATGTGAAAAATGCATGCTTCTAGTTTTTATCCAATTGCATTTTGATGGGAAATGGTGCAGCTGCCAATTCCTCCATGACAAAATATTACATTTTAGTGATGACATCATTCAAAAGAATGCTGCTTCCATTTTCTTTCTCATTCTAAATCACAAACCACCTCAATTACTGGAAGGATGCTTAAAGACATCAAATTTTAGCATTTTGAAATTGAATGTTCTTGTCACAGAAAAAGGGCCACATTTATGTATTTTCAGAAAGGCTGTGACCTGATCTAAACAAAAACACATGTTCATAATATGAGGGCAATATAAATTATCTTTAATCCATAACAATGAAAACTGTTCTAAATGTTATGGCATGACTGTGATATCTAATCACATACAGCAGCATTCTGTGCTACCCTACACCTTTGTTTTCAGTGAAACAATATCCTAACACAGGTAGTCTGCAACTTACAACCATTTAACAATGGTCAAGAATGGTCGTGAAAAAGTGCCTTTTGAGTCATAAGGCACTCCTGGCCATTACAAAACATTGTTTTACCAACCCTGCAATCATGTAATAATGATCAGCTTGCCCTTATGACCAGTTGCCAAATGCCCTGTGATTACGTGATAGCCATTTGTAATCTTCTCTGTAATCTTCTCTCTTTTCCCAGGAGGTTAATGGTGAAGCTGGCAGAGAAGGCTGCAAACTGCCGTCACCTGCCAAGAAAAAGCACTGTATCCCAAGGGAAGCTGATCTCTTTTGGTGGGGTGAAGAAACGGAGCCAAAACCGTGAAGATTTTAAATCTGTGCCTGCATCCTGCCAAAAGAATTTCCTTCAGGAACAGTGGAAAGCTGAACTCCTTCAATAGGAGAAACAAAACCAAAATATTGAAGATTTTGGCATTCTTCCTGCATACCCCTGAAGGAATTCCCTTCTATGCAGAGAGGGAGTTGAATTCCTTTGGCAGGCAGCTCTTTCAGCCAGTCCCCAGAGATGAGGAGTCAAAATCCAAGCAGGGAGCGGAGAATCAGCATGGTAATATTAGAAGAATGGAGTATCTCAGGTGGGTCAGAGAGGTTCTGGGAACCCTGGTGTAGGCTTTGTGCAAGTATCTCTTTACTTAGGGGTTATAAATCCTGCCTGGAATTTTGCTGAGGACTTTCAGTTATTGAGTGAGAGCAGCACACTAAAGTCCCACTGCACTTACCGATGCAAAGAGGATGTAAAACGTTAAAAAAAGCTTGCCATCCATTGGAAAACGCTATGCATCCATTGTGTACTCATTGCATACGTGTTTCATACGCTCTATCCGTCGAGCATCCGTCCACTGCGATTTCATCCGCGCAGGAAGTTTTGAGCTGCACAAAACTTTGTGAACGGATGAACTTTCCGCCGTGTATGATGTAAATCCGCGACATATAAGCAACAAGCATTCTATGTCCGTTATCATCCGTTAAACGTCCGCTGTATCCTCTCTGCATCCTCTGGGCATCCTCGCAACTCACATCCGCTGCAGCTGAAAACGGAAAGAAGGAGGAAAGAAAAGGTACATGGAACGTCTACACAGCGTTAGTAGCACGGAAATAGAAAGGATGCACAGTGAATGGTTTGCATCCGATATACATCCCCGCGGCATCCCCTTTATTTCCTTTAGGTGTACGTGATGCATCCGCTTCATCCACTATGCGTCCACTTCGCAATTATCCCCCGTAACCCCTTCGGAGGTGTCATCCCCTTCCATCCGCTTTCATCCACTAGGCTTCTGATGAACATCCGTTTAACATCCCAGCTACATACTATCCATGTCTGTTCTTTTCCATTCTTTTCCGTTCTGTTTATGCAAATTTTCACCACATTTTGGAGCGGATGACAAAGGATGGAGCCACCCCTGAAATTTTGCTCATCCACTATGTCCTTTATGCATATGTTTTGCGTCCGTCGGCCAGTGGGACCGGGCCTTTAATAAGAAAAGGAGCATGGCATGCCTAAGAGGGGTGCAAAGACTCTGGGAGATCTGGTGTTGTCTGCATGCAAAAGTATCTCTCTGCTCAGGGGCTGAAAATGCCTTGGATTTTGGCAGGAAGGACTTTCAGTTCCCGAGTGGAGGTTCCCAGGTTCTCTTGCATTCCTTATCTGGGATTCTGTACAAGTAACGGCACACAAAATCACTTAACAACCAACACTGAGAATTCTGATATTGTAGCTACTCATATGAAATCTTGCTTAATGACTGCTTCATTCAATATCTGAAGTCATAGTCCCAATTGTGGTTGGTAGTCAAGAATTACCTGTAATATCATTTGATATAAAAAAAATGTTCAACAATGTTTAAATTAGAAGGAAACGAAAAATTTTGAATGTGTGGTTGAGCCATGCTCTATTTTAGAAATATAAAATATCTGTTTCATTTGTCATTGTATAAAATTTATCATATTTTTATTTGTAAACCATTCGGAATCACTTGGATAATGACATGGGTGGTGTGTAAATTTGATTAATAATTAAAATACTAGTTGAAGATGCCTTTCAATCAAATGAGCCTCATATAGAAATTTTGATAATGGTCTTAAATTGGTTAAAAGAAAAAACACAATTGCTGTTGTTCAACCCCCATTTTTTAGATGATCTTAATGTACATCACTGTATATAACAGACAGAAGGCCATATTTCACGAACAGTTCACTTTGCACTCGAGCATTCCAACTCTACTTATTATCCTCTAGATCGGATGTTGGCAACCTGCGGCTCTGGAGCCATATCGGTTCTTTGGGCCCTCTGCTGCGGCTCCCTGTCCCATCACTGACTGGCCCCTCCCCTTGCCCTCCCCTCCCTTGTCTGGCCTGAGAAGGTAAGGGCAATGGCGGGGGATGGAGAAGTGGCTGGGGCTGATTCTCCAGCGCCTCACTCTTGCTGGAGCTTCTTCTGGCCCTTATTGGTGATGGGCATGTCTCAGTTGCTTGGGGGAACACGCAACCTGCTCTTCACCCTGAGACACTGGCCTGGCCTGGCTGCAACCTATGCCAGTCTTGCTAACATGAGAGCTGGCATGGTGGGAATGGGATCCGGGAGGATGGGATGACAGAAAGAGGGACGGGCCGGCAGCGCTCAGCCATGGCTTTAAGAGGATCAGGGCAGCAGGAAAAGGGAGCTGATCCTGCTGAACCTTGCATACCTACCCCAGGGATCACGCTCAGAGAAAACCAGAACGCCTTCATCAAAGATGTTCGCCTGTCAGCCAGTCTCCTCCCTCTATCTCCTTGTCTCTCTGTATGTGTGTCTCTCGCGCGTGCACTTGCTCTCTGTCTCTGTGTCTCTTCTCTATCTCTCAGAAAGCCGCGACTGGGCCAAGCCAGCAAAGTTTAATTGGGGCTCTTCGCTACTCCTTTTATTTTTTATTTTTGGAAATCCAGGCTATCTGAGGATAATGATAATTGAATGTAACAGAATTGCTCACTGTAGATGATTGATTTCCTTCCTCTTTTGAGCCCAACTTGAGTTTGGTATACAGTGGAAGCAACACCTGCATGTAAAAAGATGGATCTCCTGCAGATTACTATTTGGTAATAAAGACACTAAGGTTACTGAGAATTGATGTAATCAAATAAATATATAGATTGAACAAGAAAACTGCCAAAATTCATCCTTGATGGAACCCTCTCTGCATGTTTATTGCCTCTGATAACATTATTTGCAGGAAGTGTTTCAATGCAAACAGTCTGAAGGAAAAAAAAGCTACTGCTTGTATTGCAGTTTTGTCTACAACATAGGTGTCAAACTAGCCATGTCACATTGCTGTTACATGATGTATCACAAAGTTTTTCCCATGCAGGAAGCTGGGGTAGACATGGCCTGCACATGATGCATCCGACCCATGGCCGCCAATTTGAAACAAGATATTTGAGACATATTCAAAAGATAAATTGAAATCTAGAGAAACCATGCACTGGAAGGTTGCAGTTCTTGTATATGCTTCTGGGTAAGATGATGAAAAACAAGTATGCAAGTTGAAGCCAGATTTTTCAATAATTTCTTTACCTCAATCCAACCCAATTAGCTGTATCTTATCTGTTTTCTTTTTTATAGATGTGTATGATGATGTATGATGCTAATTACCTTCCCTGTTCAATCCTCTACTATCACTTTGATTGATAACTGTAAGCAGAAAAGCTTGTATTGGGGCCCACCACTTTGGATTCAGTTTTATTGCTTTTGGCTAAACTTGGTCAATGTCTGGAACCTTGCTTGTCTTCAGAATTCTCTATGTATCCCACATGGGATTGTTCTGTGAAAAAAGCTAGTGTGATAGTTTAGAGATTTTAGTAATTCATGGTAGCTGGAGATGTACTCTTATTATTGCAATTCTGTAATTGTGTAGGAGAGTGTTTCTCAACCTTGCTGGCTGGGAAATTCTGGGTGTTGAAGTTCACACATCTTTAAAGTTGCTGAGACTGAGGAACACTTGTGTAGGGTGTAGTTTGTCTGGCATGGCCAACTCTGTATTTAGTACTATTATTTCGTATTAATGGGAAGTCATTCCAAACATGACTTCTTTTTCACATTGAGCACTGAATGAACTACATTGTGGGAAGCCAGTAATCATCAACAGTGGATCATTCCCCAAAGCTGCATTTGGCAGGACATTCCCAATGATGGGGCTATTTAAAATTCAAATGGATAATTGTCACAAGATTAAACCTCAGCTCTTTGGCAACCTCAGATCTCTGGAGTTGACACATCTAACATTTCTCAGTTTGATCAAGACTTAACTTCTAAAAAAGTCTGGTCATTGGCATTCATTCTTAAAATCATCTACTTTTTTTTGCTTAACATTAATATTCTTTCAGAAATTGTTATTATTGTATGAGCTGTAAGCAAATACTCCCTGGGTATAGGTTTCTCATCTGGTGCTATTTATTAAGGTTCCAGTATCTAGCTTAAGGTTGATTTCTTGAATGTTATCATTAATGGCAACACTCTCAAAAAATGACTGAACATTAATAGAAGAGAAATACAATATTCCTAGATTATAATTGCTTTAGATTTGCTGCTTATATTGCACAGTGGTGAAATGTGTTGTTTTTCCTCTGCCAGACATATGCTCCCCTAATATGAAACCCCCACCATGATATAATAATTTTTGATACATTTCTAAGTAAAAAAAATGTAAAACAAGTATCAACCAAAAACAGGTGATTTCTAAAATCCAGTCAGCTACAAGGTTAGGAGTTGTTAATTTGAATATTTATAGTTTACAACTTTTGTTTTGCAAAACTCTGCCATCTGAGGAATAGTCTTATTTCTGTTATCAAGTTAACCTAATGGTCTAGTAGCAAAAGATGTTACCAAAAACAAACAAACAAAAATATTGAATCCCAAAAGTTTTCTTAGATATCATTCTGTATTTAGATATAACTAGACAACTAGACAATCTTGTTTCAGAGGTATTTCCATATCAGATTACTCAACAATGGCAGAGTATGATATGATTGCTTATTCTATGACTATTATTAAGTGTTGTACATTATGATTATCACCCATCCGCTTCCACTTTTGACTGCATAAGTGTAATTTTGTCGCTTGTATCCTTTACGATTTATATTGACTGTTTCCGAGTATGATTTGATTGCTTATTGTACCCTATGACTATTAAGTGTATGTACCTTATGTTGTGCCTTGATTCTTGACGAATGTATCTTTTCTGACAGCATTTGCACCAAGACAAATTCCTTGTGTATCCAATCACACTTGGCCAATAAAAGAATTCTAATTCTAATTCTTTTAATGTACTGGGAAATTCTTTTATAAATGGAGTTATTCAGAGATGTAGCTACCTTGAAAGGAGCCCACACTGAACCATTTAGCAGAGACAAACATCAGCAGCTGATCACAGGAAATGTTTTATGACATTTTGCATTATGTCATTAAAATGCTGTATGTTAATTTTTATGTCATAAAATTAAACAACTTCGATACATGAAAATTTTAGCAATGTACATATGGCTAGACTGTTCAGATACCATTATTTCTTTTTTCACAAACAATTATCCAATATTAGAAGGAAAAATAATGACCAAATAATCCACAGATAATTAAGTTTTGTTTAAAAATTATCAGATACTCCAGAGGTTATTAAATTCTGTTTAAAGTCCCACATCAACAGTACTGAGTCTTATTTTTTTAATACCAGAATTAAAAGTAATCTTTACATGTAGTCTTCAATTTATGACCACAATTGAGATCAGAATTTTTCTGAAATGTTGTCATAAAGCGTCACAAAGTGACAGCATCACTTAGGGATGGTAATCCTATCACTTCCTGTTGCTGTCATTTTCTGAGAATTACAACTCATAGAGTATCCACGGCCCAATCAGAATCTGAATGGGCAGGGGAAGATGAGATGGAACAAGGACAGAGAGCGAGAGGGCAACTCCGTTTGCCTTGGAAGAAACTGGTGAAGGGCAGAGTCAATCCAGGCAAGGCTTTTTGGAATTAGATAGGCCTGCAGGCAGGGAGAAACAGAACTCAGACAAAGGGCAAGAACCACTCTCTACTGATATGAGGGCTTGGAGAGTGCACAAAAGGCGAGATCAGCTCAGACGGAGCAGGCCACTCAAGAGGAAAATGCCCCACCCAGCTTCACTGTGCACACCTGAGGAATGAGACTTAAGGAGATGCTGTGGGCGGTTTGGACTGATTATCTGGATATTTTGCTCCCTGAATTCCTTGATTTGCACTTGTTTTACCAAATACATTTGGGATTTATTGCTGTGTAGCCTTGGTGCAGACAGCGCTGGGCTGGACTAATTGCAACCAGAGGCTACTTGTGGGGGTTTATTATCACCTTGCTTAGGGATTTGTCAGCAACATGGGAGCGTTTGGGGAAAATTTGGAGCACAAAAGGACCAGTTTGAACTGCCAGTTGTTCATGTTATCTCTCTGCCGTGCCCTGGATCATCACCATTCCAGGCTTGGTCTCTCCCAGAAGCCTTGGTAAAGGAACTGCCTCCTCTTCAACTCCCCACACTATCTGCCCCACCATTATGTCCTTTTAGCTGCTCTGCAACCTGCCTTGCAGGGTGGCAAGTAGGTCCAAAACCACACTCCTCTAGGGTTGCTTGCTGTACTGCAGCTAAGGGGCTTTTGGGGCACCATAGCTCTGGGACTGCAACAAGCAGCATGGTGCAAAACCACAGTGGCCTGGAAAACCTCAGCCACCTCAGTCCAGTCCCTGTTGCCTTTGCCAGCTTGCCCTCCAAGGCCCCTGCTGTCCTGCACTCTGCTGCCCCAGCTGACCCTCGCTTTTTTCTTGCTCCCACTGCTCATGAGGGCTGCCTTTCCTGGCCCTTCATGAGGCAGCTGCTGAACATGTGAGACTATCTTCACAAATCTCACAAGGAAGCTGCCACGAATAATCTTGGGAAGAAAATCTTGTGCAACCAGGAACTACCTCATAAAGGGCCAGACTGAGCATGCCAAGTCAGTAGCAGGAACATAAAAATCATGAACTAGGGCAGTAGGGCTCACCAAGTGCAGTAGGCCAAACGAGCATAGATTGGGGGAGACAGGCAGATGGGTAGAGTTGTTAACCCCCTGAAGTTGTTTAGTGTGGGCAGGTTGTCAAGTGTCTGAATTTTGGTTACATGTCTGTTGGGACACTGAGGAGCCATATCTTTGGGGATCAGTCATAAGTCCTTTGTTCAGCACTCCTATACTACAGTCACGGAACGAACACATGGTAATAAATCAGAACTAGCCATATAGAATAATTATAAATCATAACTATAACTATCTTTCTATTTTTATATGCAATAATTTATATAATCACCTACAAAAGCCATTTATTGCAACTCCACTGAACAAATATTGAATCAAATATAATACCTTTATGTGACAAAACACAGAACAAGTTGCAACAATAAGAAAAGTTAACATCTGTCAGGCGGAGCTCCATTCAAAATCCAGGAAAGAAATACTTAGACTCTTTAGTTTAGAGAAAAGATATCTTTTACTGAAAGTGAAGTGGTAGCAACCAAAGAATTCTAAATCTGAGAAATTAGGCGCGCAATTCACATATACAAAGTGATGGAAATGTTCCCACCCCCAATAGTTCAGATGACACTTCAATTAGAAGTTGTGAATATGATCATAGTGGGCATCTTCAGGTGATGATGAGGCCTCTGTCCGTTGACCTTGGCCATAGTTTGATAATGGGGTTGCAGTTGTGCAGAAAAAAGAAAGCTAAGCGAGAAATAGAAACCTAACTCTATTGTATGCTCCCCCCCCTCATTTACACAACAGAAGAAATGTAACACCTCCAGCTCACTTCCCAGACTTATCCCTACCTCCCCTCCCCCCCGTTCCTTATGACAGCCGAACAGATGCAAAACGACAGTAGAAGATCTTGAAGGACTGACATTCGGCCCTCTAGAAAAAAGGAAAAACCATCAGTCCTAGAAGAGAGAGAGGGAGAAAATATAAAGACAATTATTAATCATTAAACAATTACAAAAGAATACACTCCTAAGGCTTATCAGGATACTTGGAACGGAATGCTTTGATCAACTTAGGGGCTTAAACGTCAGTTTTGTTAACCCATTCGGCTTGTTAAGAAGGGAAATGTTTCCAGGCTACAAGAATACTGCGAGTCGACCCCCCATTTGCGAGAGTCCAGAATTTCTTTAACTTCAAAATGTTGTTCGCCTTCAATCAGTATTGTATGGGAGGGTCAGCCTGGATGGGTTCTTAAGTCAGAAGTAACTTTCAGGTTTTAGCAAACTAACATGGAAAACCGGATGAATTCGTCGAAGAGTTTGGGTAAGTGTTAGCGTGGACTGTTACAGGATTTATAAATCCGTTCAAAATTTGTATGGAAACAACGTACTTGGACCAAGCCTTTCTTACTTGAGTGGTCTGCAGGTATCTGGGTGGACAGGAAAACCTTGTCCGCCAACTTATATTCCTTTCTGTGGGGATCTTTCTTGTCTGGCAAATTTCTTATGAGCTTGATGGGCCTCATCTAATGCTTTGCATGTCACTGGCCAGTTAAGTTGGAGTTGAGTTATCCATTCATCCAACGAATGGATGTCAGGTTTTTCTACGAGGAAGTTCAGGTATGGGAACGAAATCTTGTCCCGAAGCCACTTTAAATGGAGTAAATCCAGTAGTACTGTGTACGGAGTTGTTATATTGCCACTTCGGGCAAATGCGTAGTAATTCGGACCAGTTATCTTGTTGATAATTTATGTAACATCTGAGATATTGTTCTAACACTGTGTTAGTCCTCTCACAGGCCCCATTGGTTGGGGGTGGTGGGCGGAGCTTAACCCCTGGGCGGAGCCTATTAAACTTCAGGAACCTCTTCCAAAAGTTTGAGGTAAATTGAGACCCTGTCAGAGATTATGCGTTCCGGGACGCCATGTAACCTATAGATATGTGATATAAACAGTTTAGCCAGCGTCTTAGCAGAGGGAATCTTGGAACAAGGTATGCAATGTACTTGTTTGGAAAACAAATCAGTCACTACCCAGATGACCGTGTTTCCACCACTTTCGGGTAATTCTACTATAAAGTCCATAGAGATTTCCTTCCAGGGAGCCGTTGGTCTAGCTACAGTTTGGTAACAATCCTACTGGCTTACCAGGAGTCTCTTTGCCGAAGCAACAAACTGGACAGCTAGCTACATAAGGCTTCAATGTCCTTCTTTTAAGTAGGCCACCAGAATTGCCGCTTAACCAGAGTGTAAGGTCTTCACAAATCCGAAGTGGGCCAGCTGCTTTAGAATCATGAGCCTGTTGTAGATATTGGCTCCTCAGCACCTGTGGCACATACAATTTGGCCCCCACAGCAAGCCCCAAACCATCTCGAACTGTATAGTCACTTGAAATGCAGCCAGGAACCATCCGTGGCAATTTTAAAGTTCTTTTAATTGTTCAGTTAGGTCATTCGATAAGACCACTTCTTGGTTCTTCTTTTTGGGCTCTGGTGATCACCTGGGGCGGCTAGATGTTTGGCTGAGACAATTGGGCTTACTACCTCCTGGCGCATACTATTATATTGAGGTAGTCCAGAGAGAGCATTCCGCCATGAAGTTCTTCCCACCTGGAATGTACTTCAATGAGAAATTGAACGCTTGAAGTACTGTGGCCCAGCGAACTGTTTAGGGGACAGCTTACGGGTGTTTTCAAAGCTTCCAAATTTTTATGATCAGTCCATACCTCAAATGTGTGTTTTGCTCCTTCCAGAAAATGTCTCCAGGTCAGTAAGGCCCAACGAACTGCAATGCTTCCTCTCTCCAGACAGCCCATCTTTCTCTCTGTTTCAGATAGCTTACGGGAGGTATACGCCACAAGGCTGTTAAGGTCCCTTTCTCGTTGATTTGAAGTAAGACCACTCCAATAGCCACATCACTTGCATCGGCTTGAATCACGAAAGGAAGTGTCCATATCCGGGTGTTTCAGCACTGGTTCTGCAGCAAACAGTCGTTTTAGCTTTTCAAAACTGCTTGGCACTCCATGGACCACTCCAGCGCTTTCCTGGCCTTTGGCTTCACCTCCCCTTTTGTTTTTAAGAGAATTTGTGAGGCATTGGCATCTTAGCAAATGTCGGGATGAATTGCGGTAAAAATTTGGAAATCCCAAAAAACTTTTGAAGTTGTTTTTCTGGTGCGTGGTGAGCCCATTCCAGAACGCGCACGCACCTTCTCTGGATCCATCTCTATGCCTTCAGATGAAATGCGATATCCCAAATAGTCAATTTGTCTTGGTGGAATTCACACTTTGACAATTTAGCATACAACTTAGCAGCACACAGTTTCTGGAGAACCGACCGCACTAACTTCACATGTTCATCCAGAGTTTCCTGTGTAGATAAGGATATCATCAAGATAAACCAGAACCCCCCTGTATAAATGTTCATGTAACACTTGATTGATCATTTGCATGAATACAGCTGGGGCCCCTTGTAAACCAAAAGAAGAACGTTGAATTGGAAGCAACCCATCGGCAGTTTAAAGCGGTCTTCCACTCATCCCTTCCTAATTCGAATCGCGGTAGTATGCTTCTCTCAAAATCCAACCTCATGAAAATCTTTCCCTTCGCTAAATGGGCCAACATGTCCTTCATCAAAGGAAGGGGGTACACATTTTTCACAGAAATAGCGTTCAAATTTCTGTAATCCACCACCAAGCGTTTTGGAGCCATCTTTCTTTACGGAACACACTGGGGCCGCTACCCGGTGTCTAGCAGGTTGAATGAACCACGTTCCAATTTTATCAATAAACAATCTTAGCTCTTTCCAATTCCCGGGGGGTCATTGAGTACAACTTTGGTTTCGGGAGCTTCACCCCAGGGCAAAATCTCAATAGCGCAAGTCTGTTGGCCGGTGAGGCGGAAAGCTCATCCGAGGGCCTTCTCATTGAACACTTCTTTTAAATCCCAATACTCTTTGGAATTTTCTCCTCATCTTTCACGGCTCAGTACCTGTGGAAGCTATTTCAATTAGGTCCTCAGGCTTCGGCTGGATCTGGGCCCTTTATCTCTTT
>BHFT01008807.1:0-32430 GCA_004320025.1 Laticauda laticaudata
CACCACAGACTCAGCACATTTCATGTCCATTTCCATGACGCGAATTTTCCATGATCTCTCGAGATCGACGGAGCCAATAGTACAGTACAGTACAATACAATAATAAGCATTCCCAAAGATGCTTTTCAAAGGGCAATTGGACTTTCTTGGGGTTTTTCCTTGAAAATGTTTTGCTTCTCATCCAAAAAGCTTCTTCAGTTCTGAACTGGTTATCGCTCCCTAGCATCAATCTTATTTAGTGTTGTATTTTTTGAAAACCAATAGGAAAAAATGAGGGAAACAAAATAAACTTTATTAAGGGAAATCAGATTGCATGAAAATCTTCCAAAAATGCTTATTTTAAAAACATTGTGCAACATTTAGTTTTTCAAACATTAACTTTGATCTCTTTATAATATTTGCAGAATGTGCATAGCACAATTTTTGTAATCCTGTTTAGCTAATTTACCAAGGCTAAATTGGAGATCTAATTTATTTAAAAACTAAGGAAAATACCTTATCTTGATTTTCATTCATAGGGTTGAATGAAACATTAAAGAGATGACAAGTTGCATATGTTCAGTCTCCTTTTTCTGTGCAACTAATGAAAGACTAGTTGGCCTTGTGTTTCAGAAGAAGTTGAGTTTGTCTCATCTGTGACAATATTCAGGGGGAACAGATCAGTATTCCATTAAACTCCTGTTTCCAATTCCAATGCTGGCATTATCATACTGGTTAAGTTCTATATTACTATGATTAAAATATGCCATCATATTTTATCCCTGCTTACTATGTTTTTATGTGGATTGCTAATTATCATCATAATCCCAAACCCCAAGTGTGACGACTCAAGAGGGCCTTGAAAGGCAAGGTGATCAGACCTTGCTCCCATATGTAAATTTGAAAAGTTTTACTGTATGTATGTTACGTATGCTTTTTTATGTTTTTCCCCTAGTAGCAAGGATTGCAGCATTCAAGTAAAAACTGTCTTTTTATGTTCTTTTAAAGGCATGCTACAATAGATCACTTTGCCAGAGAAAAGGAGGCAGTGATTGTTTCAATGAAACAAGCCCATGTTGAACAAACACACAGATGGAAAAATCAAATCCAGAAACTACAGACAAATAAGGAAACTTTGGAAATGAAATTAGATCAGGCTGAGTATAGGTTTATAGACCAGTTGAGAGAGAAAGAGTCTACCATTGAAAAGTAAGTATGGTTTGATTTGTCTTAGTCTGATTCAATCTAATGTGATGTACTATTACAGGATGATATAATCCATTTTATATTATGGTCTTGTGCCATATTTTCAATTTTTCCAATACATTACCAACAGTTAATGTGGGTTGTATGTAGGAATACAGATAGTTTTATATTTCGTTAAATAAATACATGTAAAAATTTCTAAATACCTGAGTCAAAGACAAGTTTGAGAACCTGCTTTGTTGAGAAGCTACTTTCATCAAGCCATTCCACAATTCAGCTGAGAATAGCAGTTTAGAACCCTTCATTTATGTTTACTATTTCCATTCAGGTTATCATGATAAGACCAACTTCCTCTTTAAGGACCTTTACAGTTTTATACCTGACTAGAGCTGATTATTACAAAATTTGTATCACATGAAAAGCTCATTTTTTAAAATCACAGCTACTTTTCTTTGTCAGTACATATCTTCTTTTTGTGTGTGTCTTATCTTTTTTGAGATAAAAGTGTAAAGTGTGTATTTATTGATGCATGTCATTGTGAGAGCATTTCTGGGTGCACAATAGAATACATATGGTTTCCCTTAAAAAAACTGAATAAATCCAGGCTGAGTGATGCTCCAACATTTCCAAGCAAGCATGGTAAAAATTAGGGTGGAAATATGTTGTATCTCTCCGTTAATGGGTTGACTTCATATCTCAAATGTGAAGACTCCACAGAAGTGGTTCAATGCACTAATTATGAATGTTATTACATAAAAATTGGAGTGAAAATCAATAGATAGCCCACAACCCTCTGCCTGCACTCTGAAGTAGATTGGGAGCCTCTCATTTGGGAGGGGTGGAAGGACTGAAATTTGAAACTTCTTAGATCCTAGGTTACCTTCAGCTTACTTCTTACCCAGTCATGATATATCTTTTTGGAGTCCTTAGAAAAAAGCTAATAAAAGAGACAGAGAGGAAAACATAGCTTCTCTCTCCATACTCAGTGGGATAAATAGAAACAGTCCTGCAGTTCTGCTTTAGATTCTCAGGGCTCAAGGAATTAGATTTTAATATGTAAAAATAACCTGAAGGGCTTTGGTTTGTTATTTTTGCTGATTTCTAATGTGTAAATTTGTCCATATATATTTTTATATACAAAAGACAAAAATGTCAAGAAAGGATTTTTGAAACTTTCTGTATAGTAGATACCATACTATATGTACTAAAGTACTACCATACTATACAGTAATATTAAATTAAAGCCAAAATTTCACACAACAGCAATAGTGCATAATTGATATGTAGTACATGTGTCTTTAATGTCTTCACCTTTCAACTTAAAGGCACTCAGCAGCTTTTAAAAGTTCTCAGAATAGCCTGAGAATGTGGCCTTTACTGAAGACAGATCAGTTGAAAGTATTTGCTCATACTTCATGTACTGAGCGGCAGGTCAAGCTGTATCAAGATGCAGATTTATTGATTAAGAATATCACTTATGAAAACATAAAACATATTTTTCTTGACTGTGAACCATAGTTTTCCAATCAAACTATAATTCAAAAAGGCTGGTCAAACACCACAATAAAAAATACTTGATTTGATTTGACTGTAACTCAAATCTGGGAGGGGAGGTATCTTTCTAATATGAATTTTAAACAAAGGTCAAATATACATTTAGATGCAGTATGTTTCCCATTTACTGGGAATATATTTTGATATTATAATGGAAAGCTTTTCCATTCAGATTAATAGATATGAATTGTATGGTTATTGTATCAAATATGATACACGTAAAAATCTACCTCACAAATTTTTGCTGGGATGGAAATCCAATGTCCTTCAACTGTTTTATTTTAGCAAAGAATGTTTTTCCTCTTCCCAATATAACTAAATGGAGAAAGTTTGATTATATAGGGAAGAAGTAAATTGGCTGATGCCTCTAAATGGGTATCATGTTAGATTTGGAACACATTTTTGCATGACATATAGGATTATCCATATAGATTCTGAAGTTATTTACTGTTAATAACATTTCCTTATATTTCAACGTGATTTCGAGAGAAATTGTTAAAGTAGTCTATTCTGTCATGCTAGTTTGATCCTCCCATTTGTGTATTTGTCTATTTGTGTATATTTCTGATTTAGGTCAGTACTTATACAGAGGCTAATATTATTACAATTCTATATGAAGAGAAATTTTGTTTGAATTTTCCTTAGTATAGAACTTTCAGAAAAATTAAGATATGGAGATATTTTCAAGAAAAAAGAAAATGTGGGGAAAATAAAATTATACATAACATCTGTTTTTTGTCAACCATGAACTTACTGTGCTTTTAATAATATAGAATACAATACATTTTTATATAAAAGTGTACTGTTGAGATATTTGTAATTTGTTTTTATACAAATTATGAGGATAAATAGCCATTGAAAGCACGAAGATAATCTCTTATCAATTTACTCAGAAATACAAATCAGTTTTAGAGCCAGCTTGATATAGTAGTTAAATGCATAACGGTACGAACTAGGGAGATCATGAGTTCTAGTTCTGCCTTAGGAATGAGGCCAGCTGGGTGACTTTGAGTCAGTCATTCTCTCTCAGATGTAGGAAAAAGGCAGCGGCAAACCACTTTGTAAATCTCACCCAAAAAACTTCAGTGGCACAAATTCACCCCCTCCAAATGATGGTAAAAGGGTTTAGTGGAACTGTTAGAAAAGTGTGCAGAGTTTTACTGTTTTAAAAGCAGAAATATATACATATGAAAATGTATCATGCCTATCATACTACTGTGTTCCTTCTCTGAGAAAGCAATGTTATCCTAAGTGAAGAAAAAAAAAATAGGAGTTCTGTAGTAGAAGAAATAAGAGGCCAATGATAAGAGAAAAGAATAGGAAGTCTAACTAAAGATAGTTTATGCAAATCCATTGTATGTTTCTTTTTCCAGTATTTCTAATATTGTAAACTACTGTTGCTTCTACTGTATCCATAGATTGCCTGACACATTATCTTTTCTTCTTTAAACTTCTCACGTTTCTTTTCTTGAGGATCTCAACAACTATACCTTTCTCAGTCTTCACCCTTCTTTCTTCATGTATTTGTTCTGCAATGTGATCCTCATTCCTTTTTTAATGTGATCAAATCTTTGTAATAAAATACACTTATTTTACCCCGTCTTTTCCTTCTGTATTTTCCTTCAGTAGCAGTTCATTCTTGACTATCTCTTCTTGTTTTGTCGCTTACATTCTGTATGTAACCCATTCTGGCCACAATGAAATTATGATCTTGTTTCACTTGCTATAACTAATACCCACTTCCATATAACAGTGGACAGAAATTTATTTTAAGTACCCATTTTTGCTTCTTTCATGAAACATTGTAGCAGATCATAATACTGTTCACTAACTTTCTATCAATGATTTATACAAGTTAAAGTTTATCTATTAGTTTTCCCATCTGTAATAATCATTCTTCCAGTTTACATAAATTAATCTGCTGGCTCCATTTTTTTCCCATTCATGTGTTTTTGCAATCTATTTTTCATTAATATTTTCTTTCACTTAATAGTTTCCTCAAATCCTTTTTCATATTTCCAATAGTACTATTCTCTATGTTTCTATTAACTTATTGACATGGTTCCAAGTGGTATCTACACCCTCTTTCCAGTTATTTGGTAGGAATAACTCAATTTTAAAAAGGATAAATACATTCTTCCTTGCAGTGGATCTTTTTTTTTTCGTTTTTCTTTTTCTTCTATATCTACTTCCCCTGAAACTTTCCTCCCAAAATGCCCTATCTCCCACAGATAATCTTTTATCAGTCTTTTATCTTCATTACTTTTATCAAGTTATGTGTATGGATTAATAAACAATCTAAGCCAACAATTCAAAGCAAAATGAAGTTTTTCTATGAAATTCTAGGTCACCATTCTCATTCATGTTTTGGTCTCCAAATCACCAGTTATTATTTGTCTACTCTTTATCTCTTCCTACCAATCCATTCATATCATTTAAAACTTTTTTAAAAAATCATTTTTTTTTACAATTTTTCCCAAACTCATCTTCCTTTATCAATCATTGGACCATACCACTATCATCAATCTATGAATTTATATATGTACATATGATACTCTAGGATGAAGTACCAGTTAATACTTTCTCACATAAATTGTATTACATTATAGGAAAAATTGCCTTAATTTGGGATAAAAATCCCAAATTCTACAGTTGGTTCTATGCTCATGAAACACATTTTTTCATATCCAGCCCCACATTCAAATTCTACTTTCCTATATAATAGATAGATAGGTAGATAGATAGGTAGATAGATAGATGATAAATACTACCATATATCATGTTGGCATTTTTAGAAAGCATCATACACGGTGTTTTGTTGGAGCTTTCTGTCCAAGAGTGTGACATTATATGAAATTGGGCATTTTCTTGGGCAGGCATATATAGACATATGTATGTTTTCTTAACATGTAAGAGAGAGACAAAGACATCAACTGCATGAGAAATAGGAATATATAGGGATAGAGAAGTGATAACAGTACGGCAAAGGATAATATTTATAGTTCAGGGTTGAAATTAGGGGTTCTTGGTGCTCTCTGAGTTTGGTTATTTTCTTGCAGATGTTTCACTATCTAAACTAGGTAACATCATCAGCACCGATGATGTTAACTAGTTGGATAATGAAACATGTGCAAACAATCAAGCTCAGAGAGCACCAAGGATTCCTCATGTAGAAGTGAGTAAGAAGACAAGGCTCAACTCTCCTGTTCAGTTGATTCAAAAATAGTTTAGTTAACTTGGAAGCAAATTCTTTTCTCATAAAAACTGGGGAATGGAAGATTACCACCACTAAACATTCTCTTATTGCAGAATTCTCAGTGGGAAAGGGGCAGGTAGTTCTTTCTTCCTAAGTTTTATTACTGTAGGGCTCCCCCCACTGCCGCCCAGTGCATTCTAGAGTAATTTACTCCATAGGTTTACATTAAAGAAGAAAAAAATCCATTATCAAAAATCAGCCAGAGAATGTAGGAAACTGCATACCCACTCTCCAATCAAGATGTATATAGTCTTCATTGAAGAAATAGCCTTGCCTGCAGTGTTAACCTATTTCCTTTTGTAAGGATCACTATCATGAGAAAGAGTCTGGTAAGGCCCAGGCTTCCATATCCTACAACTAATTTTTAGTAAGAGAAAGATTTTGTCCCAAATGAAGTCAATAAAGATCCTGCTTTGCTGTTGTTTGGGGGGGGGGGGGTANNNNGGGGGGGGGGGGTTATAGCAATAGCAGTAGTGCTTAGATTTATATACCGATTCACAGTGCTTTACAAATCTCTCTAAGCAGTTTACAGAGTCAGCATAATGCCCCCAATAATCTGGGTTCTAATTTTACTGACCTCAGAAGGATGGAAGGCTGAGTCAACCTTGAGCCAGAGTCAACCTTGAGCCAAACTACTGGCAGTCAGCAGTCAGCAGAATTAGCCTGCAATACTGCATTCTAACTACTGGTCCACCACTTCTCTTTATAACTTTACAAGTGGCTCAGGAACCCAAATACAGTGGGGTGACCCTACTTTGTCCATCCTATTAGTAGAAGATAGTTCTTTCCTGTAAGTAAGACAGAATAGTGTTGATTCATTAGGACTCAAGTATGCCCTTATTTCAGTAGAGTTTCTTGGTTATAATATAAAAGCATAAATGTTAGAATGCAAATTGCTTCAGAAATTATGAATGTATTAAGAATGAGTTCTAAATAAAACAAATTGCTGACAATTTGCTAATTCTATACTCCATCAGGAGCTGTTATTCTTATTCACTGTCCAAAGCAGAACTGTATTCTAGAAGATCAAGTCTGCCAAATCAAATATTCTTACAAATTTGAGGTGTGTTATTATTTCTTTTTTAATTAGCATTTAAAAAAAATACCAAAAGTGAAGGATTTCTCTAAGATCACCCATTAAGTAGAATACAAATAGGGTAGCAGAATGTAGGTCTTCTGTAGGCTTACACTAGGTTGTTTGAAAGTCCAATGTCTATATAGTTTTACTAATTATAGTTCAGAGGGAAACCAAATCCTGTTCTCTAAAACAGGACACTCTAAATGCCCTAGAGAAACTGCATTAGTTCGTTGATCAAGTAGAAAGTATAATCGGTCTATAAGAAAAATGGTTTTCATAATGATTACTCAAAAACAGTTAACTAATGACATCCTAAAATTTTAAATTCAATTTTCTATGTGAAGAAAGCATATCCTAAAACACAAAATATTCCACACAAAGGTGATTGTGAAATCTTGATGTGAATATATCCAATAATTTTCTATTTCAACCAATGGCTTTTGATTGGTGCAATGATGATGTATTACAAAATAATTGATGTAGAGGTTGGAAGGAACCTTGGAGACCATCCTGTCCAACCCCCTGCCTTTGTAGAAATTTATTATTATAGCATTTCTGACAGGTGACAATTCAGCCTAAGCAAATACTTCCAAGGGGCTTTCACCACTTTCAAGGTGGTTGAACTTCTTTTACCATTAGGATATTATTTTTGATGTCATCCAGTAATCTTTCCTTGTAAATATGAAGCCATTGTTTCTTGTCCTGTCTTCTAGAACTACTCTGAATAATTATGCACAGGCTTCTGTAGGATACTGCTCTAGATACTTGAAAACAGCTATTGTTTGTTCCTATATCCTTCTCTTCTCTAACAGAAATATACTCAGCATGTTCAATCATTATTCATACATTTTTCCTTCCAAGCCCCTTATAAATTTGATTGCTCTCTTCTGGACATGGTACAATTCACCACTATCCTGCCTGAAATGTAGTGTCTAGAAATAGGGGAGGTTTGATCAATACTTTTATGCTTGATGAAAATACTGTGTGCTTTCATCATGATGATGTACCTTTTGTCAATAAAATAAAAAAGTTCCCCTCATGTGAACTGGAATAATTGATTTATATTCACTGTCTCACCACTACTCATGATTTTAAAACCTCTTATGATTAGCTTGGTAAGTAGCTTAATTAAAGCATACAAAACAGAACATAAGAATCTTGCTGGATCATACCAATGTTTATTTAATCTGGGATCTGTTGTTTCTCTCAAAGTGACCATGAAAGTATATCTATTGGAAGCTCCCAAGCAGAACAGGGTAATAGCTCTCCCCTGTGGTTTTTTTTTTTCTTTTCCTTGGGACTGGTAATCAGATGTATGTACTAGTCATTGATAGCCTTAACTTATATAATTTTCTGTAACCCTCTTTTGAAATAGAGGCAACTTGGTGGCTCAGCAGTTAAGACACTAGGCTTGTTGGCTGAAAAGCCAGCAGGTTCAAAAACCATGCACCACATGATGGGGTGAGTCCTTGCCTCAGCTTCTGTCAAACTAGCACTTTAAAAACATGCAAATGCAAGTAGATAAATAGGTATCACTTCAATGGAAAAGTAATAATGCTCCATGTGGTCATGCTGGCCAGTTCAGCCTGGAAATGTTTTTGGACAGTGCTGGCTCAATCGCTTTGAAATAGAGATGAGCACTGCTCCCTATAGTCGGCAATGACTAGCGAAGTAAAATTTGCAGGGACTCCTTTTGAAATGGCTATACTATTAGCTTTAATATTATAAAGACTTACCTTTTAGAGCTGATGAGTTCTATGGCCACACAGCGGGAGTAGATAGGAGCATGAATGCAGTACTCATTGGTGATTCATTAAAGCAAGTCTTTTTTCAGGATCTGTTTCCACAGTAGCCACACAACTCTGGAAAGAGATGCACTTGCTTTAATGAGTGACTATAAAGATTGTCTTTGTGCTCTTGTGGACTCCAGTGCATTTTTTGTACTAAATCCAAAATATTGCAGAGCCCTCTGTGCCACTTCTATTTTAAATAATTTAATTGGTTGCTCATCTATCTTCTCTAAATATTATAGATTTAGGTATTATATATCTGCGTTGGAGTGGACAAAGAGGATGGTCATGCAGTATCTGGATGTGATTGTGTATAATTATTTCTTGCTTTCTTTCCCTTTCCTGAGAAATCCTTCTACCATTTGTCATTTAATTTTAATTTCCCTGACAGTGAATATTTTTAACAATCTTTGCAACATTTTTTCAAATAACTAACCTATTTCAAAACAGAATATTTATTAGTTTATTTGTTAATTCATAAATTCAAAACCCATTAAATATTTAGTCCCAAAATACTTTAATTGGCACTTTTTAATTACTGAATTTCTGTTGCGGCATTTTTCTCCAGCTCTAGACTAAGTTGGGAATATGCATCAAAACATTTGACTTTCTTCTTTTCATAACATAGAAAGTATTTAGTTAAAAACATTGCTGAAAATATACTGTTTAAAATACTGAACTCTTTAAAATATCAGTATGGATTATATACAATCTTGCTGATATTTTGATTATTAGAATCCATTTTAACAAACACTGCAGAATCAATATTTTGGTGCCATTTTGCCATCAAGTCATTTTTATATTATTTGTATTGAACAGTAATGTTACCAGTTTTCCTTAGGGCTCCAGAGTGCACTCTCTAGGATATTGCATCTTCTTTAATCTGACTAGACAGAATTCATCTTTAATGTCCTTTCCAGGGAGAGCCATCTTGCTCCCCACATCTGCCCTGCCTAGAGAGAATATTTAAAACAGGCAGGAGCTCTTGAATCTGGCGATATTTTAAATTAGTAACAGTTGTAAATTGAATCTGGCTTCCCCACTGACTGCTTATCAAAAGGTCACAAAAGGTGATTACATGACCTAGAACACTGCAACGTTATAAATATGAGCTAGATGCCAAGCGTTCAAATTTTGATCATATGACTATGGGGATGCTACAATGGTAAAAAATGGTTATGGCACTATTTCAGTGTTATAACTTCAGACAGTTGCTAAATAAGTTGACTTAGAATCTAAGTCAGTACTTAAAATCTAAATCAGGTTTTGACTGAGTTTATAAAAATCTTTGATGTTTATTATTCTCTATTTAGCTTCTGCAAGTCTTGATAAAAGACATCTAACTTAATGAATGTTATCTAAAATTGTAGATTCACTTAGGAAATAATTAAAATAATCTAATAGATTGTGTTAGGAATTTAATAATATAGAGTATCCATGTTAGTCATATAGAATAAAAAATAAAGTTTGTATAGGGAACATACCTAAATAGTAACTGTTCCTTCCTGTTTGTAGTTGTATAGTACTGGCATTCTATTATATGTCTCTGAAATTTCATTGAATCCAAATTATTGTATATGCATAATATTGCATCATTTAATTTTAATATTATATAAATATCTTATTTTAAGATTGCCAAGGTTCATGATGCTTTGACTGTCCTTCCGACCACTTAGATAAATTAGACAATTGCTTACTTGTTTTCTTTAAAATAAAATAATTAAGGAAATCCAATTTGAACTGTTGCTTTTTAAGACTTGAACGTGAACTAGAAGAACTGAAAACAAAATGGGATTCTCAAGTAGCTCAGATCTCCAAGGAAACTGTTTCAAAGAATTTGCAGATTCAAGCACAGCAAGAAGTAATTGTAAAGATGAAAGCAGAAGTGGTTGCCTTAAATCAAGATATTGAAAGGTAAATTATTTTTCTTATTAAACCCTTGATTTTTTCAAAATTTTTATTCATAATTAATCTTGGGTTATACCTCTAATGGGCAGCCTTTGACCTGCATGTTGTCTCAGGAGAGATGTGTGCTGGCAGGGTCAAAAAGTCAGGATGGAAAGTATAACAATAGAATTGAATCCTTTTTTCTGTACATGTGATGATGTGTTGAAAAGGGATAGCCTTACTACCTTACTTTTTCTTAATCTGCATGGATGCTTCTGCCCCCTAGCATCACATTTGCTATCACCCAGTATCTTGAAATTGATCCACAGAATCTTTGTGACAAAATGGGTATTCAGCAATACCCATTTTTCTCCTTAAGAACTAAAAATGGCAATCAGAATAGTTTGCCAGAGACTTCCTATTTTTTTCCCAACTGTAGCCCTCTGCAAAAATGTGACATTTTTCAAATCAAAAGAGCGGGTCGGGGTGGGGGGGAAGGGAAGGAAGGTTTCTGATGTTGCCTGCCAGATTCCCATAAACTCAGTGGGGAAGCCAGCAAGAAGTTGGAAGTCCCCTGCTTTTTTACTCACCCTTGGTCATTTTGTTTCGGTCAGGAAATATCTCTGAAACTGTGACCCAGTGGGACACTGGTTGTCTAGTTTATGCTATATGCGAGAGAACTCAAGAGATAAGAATGCTTACATGCTCTGCTTCAATATTCTGATGTTTTTCTCTCTTAAAAGAATAGAGTTGTACGGTCAAAGAAAGTTATGCTAAGCATGCTGATTACCATTAGCTAGTCAGCCTCAGAAAATTTCAGATATACCATGAACACAATTAATCAAGAGTTGGCCAGCTAAGTGCTATGATATTAAAATTGGGAATTCATCAAGGATGAATAAGGACATCTGGAAGGCCAATGTGAGTAGCTCTAGTATATGGGATAGAGCAGGAGTGTCAAACTCTCTCAACAGTCCAAGGCCAGAACCACAGCACACCTGCCTAATATGAACGAGCACAACTACATAGCAGCAAACCAGTCTTTAATCTTCAGTCCGAGGCTCGCCATTCACATCGTCATGTGTCATCACGTGATGTATCTCTACTTTTCCCCCCTTTCCTGCTAAAATGAGGAAGGCATGACCAGGATGTGATGCATCTGACATGTGGGCCATGAGTTTAACAGATTTAACAGATAATCAGAGTTGGAAGGGATCTTGTAGGTCATCTAGTCCAACCCCTCCCACCCAAGCGGGAGACCCTACACCATTTCTGATAAATGGCAGTCCAATCTCTTGAAAGTCTCAAGTGATGGCACTCCCACAACTTCCGAGGGCAAGCTGTTCCATTGGTTGATTGTTCTCACTGTCAGAAAGTTTGACACCCCTAGGAGAGTCAGTCTAGAGTTGAGTAAACTCATGTTTTTAATCCTACTGAAACATGCAGGATAACTTTGGATGACTCACTGCACTTCAGCCTAACTAGTATCTCAGAACAGCTGTGATGATACATTGATAGATGAGTAGAAGAAACCATATAAACTTACATGGAGGAGAGATTGTGCAACACACAAATAAATTGCTGTTTTGCTCAGAAAAAAGCTTCAAATCTCTTATTGAACTTTCACATTTTATGTAGTATACACTGTCTTTTAACTTTACAAAAATGATTCCATTTTTGTGTGTGTGTTTCATAGTAGTGTCATATTTTTGCAACTTTCTATTTTTCTTCCATATTTTATCTGGATGTATATTTTTGTATTATGTCTTTTCATTTCAGTTTTGAAAGTTTAGATTATTTGGTATATGTTTCTCACTATAAATAAAAGGATAATATTGTTTTTTTAAAAATAAACTTAATGAGTGATGCAAGAAGTTTTGCCAGCTTGCAAAAAGATTTACTGTAAGTCATTAATTTTCACTTTGCAAGTTCAGTTGCTACTGGACTGGAATAATACATGTTAGTGAACAACTGTTTAAAAATGCATTGTTCTTAAAGCATTGTAAACATTAATTTTCTTCTAAATTAATATTTAAATGATGTCCTTTCTTTCCCTTGTATTAGATATAAGAAACAGCTCTCACTTGCAATAGAGAAAGAAGAGAGTTTGGAAAGAGCTAAAGTGCAAGGAGAGCTGGAATGTCAACAACGATGTGAGAATGCTGAAAGGAATCAATATCACAAATCAGAGGCTCTGATACAGAACCTGTCAACAGCTCGGGAGCAGGTCAGCAGCTTAAGCAGAGGGTAGTAACAGAGACATTTTTCATGATGGAATATTTGATGCTTTTGGTTTAATTCTTCTATGCTTCTAACAAATACATCCGATGTTCCATCTTACTGACAGGATTAGTGCTCTCTCACTGTAATTTGTTCAGTCTGCTTTGATTTGTAGCAGGTGATTTATTTTTTAATAATTTATGTACAATTGTAGGTAACTGATAGATTTCAATTTAAGATTTGAAAACTATTCCCAGCAAGATTGTCTACAGATGTGAGTAGAGCATCATTTTGATACTATGAGAAAATTGCAGCTTAGTTGGGTTACAACTTTTAAGTGGCAAGACTTGTTCTATCCGAGAAACAAGTCTCTTGAGATAACAGGTAACAGATAATCAGAGTTGGAAGAGACCTTGTAGGTCATCTAGTTCAACTCCCCATCCAAACGGGAGACCCTACAACATTTCTGACAAATGGGAGTTCAATCTCTTCTTGAAGGTCTCAAGTAATGGCGCTCCCACAACTTCCAAGAGCAATCTGTTCCATTGGTTGATTGTTCTCACTGTCAGAAAGTTTCTCCTTATTTCCAGGTTAAATCTCTCCTTGTTCAGTTTCCATCCATTATTCCTTGTCTGGCCTACAGGCACTTTAAAAAATAGCTTGACCCCCCCCAAAGTAGCTTGACCCCCTCCTTTTTCTCTCCACTTATATTCTGTTAAAAATAAATTTAAATAGATGTTGGTTGGAACTTGAAAAGCAATAGCTGCTGACAGTGAGCCATTTCCATGATTGAATGCTGAACATCTGAAAGTATAGTGTGATATCAGAGCTTTATTTTTATTAGTTTATTTTTACATTGTGAGCTATCCAGCATCATCTGTAGTTGGGTAGTGCCTACATTAATAAATTAAATTACATTTAAATAAAATTAATTTATTTACATCTTAAGTTTCTCTAAGAGTTAAACATAACATCCATAAAAAGCATAAACCATACACTGACCACAAAATCCAGTATTAGAATAAGCAACACTTCTATTATTCATTATATTTAAACTGTGGAAAAGCTGTTTTGACTAAACTCTAGGACAGGGGTGTCAAACTCATGTTGTCACGGTGTCGTGTGATGAATTGCAATGTTTTCCTACTTTGCTAAACCAGGCATGGACGTGGCCAGCACATGATGCACCTAGCCTGCGAGCCACAAGTTTGACACCCCTGCTCTAGCATAGTTAGTGGGAGCCCTATTTGATCCTTCAAAGGTTAACATTTCCATACTAATGTCTAAATAACTAAATAGAATATTTTTTTAAAAAAAAGTACCTAGAAGCCTCCTGATAGACCATGTATTATCTACAAACAGCATTATACAGCATTGGCAACTCTCATATATTTTGCCATTATATTCTGCACTAACTGCAGCTTTCATGTAGTCTGCCAAGTCAGCCTACATGTAGTTCATTACAGTAGTCAAAGTGAAGAATGGTAAGGTCATGGGTAACTTACCAGAGCACTGTGATCTTGAAAGGCCTGAATTTTTTTCTTGTATATGCCCTTCTGTAGGATTTGGGACTGGATTTAATTTTATTCCAAAGATTAAATTTTATGTATGTATAGATAGTCCACTTATGATCAATCATCAGTGAACCTAGAATTATGGTCACAAGTTTTGGAGGTCATTAAGCAGGATGTCACCTGATCATGCTTAATTTTATGACCTTTTGTGCAGTGTTCTAAGTGAACCTGTTTTAATGATTGGAACTTTTTTGCCAGAAACTAAAAATAAATGATGGAAGGCAGCAAAAAAATTCTGAAAATCACAATTATGTGACCATAGTAAAGGTAAAGGTTCCCCTTGCATATACATGCTAGTTGTTTAGGGGGCAGTGTCTAGGGGGCGGTGCTCATCTCCCTTTCAAAGCCGAAGAGCCAGCGCTGTCCAAAGACGTCTCCGTGGTCATGTGGCCGGCATGACTAAATGCTGAAGGTGCATGGAATGCTGTTACCTTCCCACCAGAGTGGTCCCCATTTTTCCACCTGCATTTTTACATGCTTTTGAACTGCTAGGCTGGTAGAAGCTGGGACAAGTAACTGGAGCTCACTCCATTATGCGGTGCTAGGAATTCAAACTGCCAACCTTTCTGATCGACAAGCTCAGTGTCTTAACCACTGAGCTACCACATCCCTTATGTGACTGTAGGATGTTGCAGATGGCTGTAAATGTGAGTTACTTGCCAAGTGCCCAAAATGCAATCATGAAATCAGGGCACAGCTGTCAGAATTCCAGAACCATTTTATAAGTAACTATGGGGAGGTCTGTTGAATGATCACCAAGTGAATTGTCATTAAATGAGGATGACCTGTAATGGGATATCAGATGTACAAGTGGATAAGAATGAATCTTTCAAAAACTCTTCTTGAGCTGCTTTAACTTTTTTATAGGCTATTGCTGCACTAAAAGAAAAGGAAGAAAAATTGCGTGGATTAGAGGTACTGTTGTCTACTGTAACTCTTGAAAGAGATCAAGCTTGTCAGCAACTTTGCTTGCTAATAGAGAAACAGGTTGGAATTACTTAATATTATTTATTGAATAGAACTAAAGTTATTGTCAGTATTATTAAATCAAACTATTTGATTGCATTAATGCAGAAATTTTCTGGATATTTCTCATTAAAATCGCATTAAACATGACAAAATGCTTTCATGAAATAATTTCTATTTAGAAAGGTTGTCTTTTGTTTTTATATATGCACATACAAATGGTTTGCTGCATATTCAGACTTGCAAATATACCATGTTAGATCGGCTAATATTGTAATTTTGAAGACAAAATCAAAATTCAAAGGAACTGGATCAAATCCAACAGAATAATACTAATTTTGATAAGAATAATGTACAATATATCTGGATTGAAAAATTCAAATCTATAGGCAGTTCTTGTTTAATAACCCTAATTGGATCTGGAATTTCCATTGATAAAGCAAAATGGTCATTGGGCAAAATATCACATGACTACAAAGTTTTGCAGGGGCAGTGCTGGTAGTTCCAGTTGCAGACATTAGCTAAGGATGTCCTATGTGCACACACACAAACACACAGAATGTACATCTTATAAAACATTCTGTTTATTTTTTTACCTTTTAAAGACTTCAGTGTACCTTTTATACTTTTTAATTGACTGTACCTCAGCCTCCTTATACTGGTCTACGACCATAATAAAGATTTGATTTGATGTATATGAATTCACAAATTTCTCAGTGAGGAAAACTGCCTCTCCTTTGTCAGCTTGTTTGATTACAATATCAACTGTTTTGTTGCGTGTTCAGTATTATGTTGGCCAAACTCTTTTCTGCTATAAATGATCCAGAAAAAAGCCAATAGAATGAAATTAAACAAAAAGAGCTCAGGTTAAATATTCGGAAGAATTTCCTGATGGTTGAAGTTCCCAAACACTTTTCCAGGTAAAGTTAAAAGTAAACCTAGAATAATGACGCACTTCCTCTTGCTGGAGGTTTTCAGATGGAGACTAGCCAGCCAGCTGTCCTGGATGGTTCAGTAGATTCCTAGATTAACCAATGGTAGCCAATGGACTAATTACTCTATAATGTCCATTCCAGCTCATATAGTCTATGATTCTTTGAAATCAGTACATAAATTATATACTTGTATAGAATTCTTTAGTATGTGGGAATTATGTCAACTTTCAATCAACAGTGATGTAATTCTTTATAGTAGTAGAAGGAACCAGGACCACCTACTGACCAGGCTACTGGTAGAATAGATCTCATCACAAGTCAATCTCATTGCAAGTCAGTCATTTCAGTTTGATGGTTTATGCGATTTATGAAAGGTTTTCTACATTTTATTATGGTTCTTACTTGAATTCCAAAGTCCACTAGCTAGAATCAAGTGCAGAATTTACTACCTTGGAAGATTAGATTAGAAAAATTGGGAGATAACTTTTCCAGATTTTTTTAAAGTTAGAAAACTTTGGGACCTACAGTAATACCCCAGAAATCAGTAGACTCAAATCTGCCTTTAAAACAGGGGCTTCAAACTCAGAGTGTCACGGTGGCATCGCATGACATATTGGGACTTCCCCCCCCCTTTACTAAACTGGGTATGGGCATGGCCAGCGCATGATGCATCTAGCCCGTAGGCTGCAAGTTTGACACCCCTGCTTTAAAAGACGTGCTTGAGTTGGCTGATCAGAGGAGTTGTCATTCTGATTTATCCATCTTTTTAGTTATGGCAAGAGCTATTGCTGAACCAATCTGTAACCTCAGGTTTTAAAACATAGCAATACACAGTACCTTAATTTAGCACCCTAAATAATCCTTTCTGGAGGAGACACTAACTAAGATCCTTTCTGCACCCCATTCCTGACATCAGCATGGGAAAAACCCAGGTAGACAGAGAGGTAAGGAGCTGAATAGTGAGTAACAGAAAGTAAACCCTGGGTTCTCCAATGCTGTAAAAAATATGAAATTTCTTCTCCATGGACATGTAAGCATGCAGGGAAGGGTTATCAACAAAAGAAGAAGGCTTCATTTTATCCTTCCCTGTCTCTCTCAACCTTCTTCATCTACCCCCTTCAGCACATGTAGTCTAGTTCAGAAGTCTTTACAGCTGTGACTTCCTTCCTTCAGAAGGAAGCTAGTGTTTCCCTTCACCACAAATCATACAGAAGATCTAATAAAATACTTATAATGCAAGATAGAAACATGTATACTTTGGAGGAGGTTTTGATTATTGAATTATGCAGGAAGCCTTCAAGCCATCAGACTTGAATAGGAAATTAGTTGACGATGTCTTCTAAATATGAAGCTATTTGTTCATATGATCTTGGAAATCTTTTGACCCTTAAGCAAAAATCATACTCTGGAAATGCAGATTTGCAATTGTATTTTGTAAGAGAAAAAAGGAATTAGATCTTGCATAAGTGTAAAATGTTTTTGAATACAGCTGGAAAGCATTTCCTACTTTTAGGGAGTTTGCATTAAGCCAGTTGGGCCACTGGAAATAAAAGAGTGGCAAATTATTTCCAAAATTTCTTCTTAGGCAATTACTTATTTAACTATTATTAGCAATGATGTTATTTATATTACTTATGGCTTTATTTACAGTGTGTTGCTTTCATAGTGATTTTATGGATGCTTTTAGCTTAAGCACTGAGGTTCTTCAATTGGTCAGATGAAGTAATGCATTTTTTCTTTTTAAAGGAATGGATGATAAATAGCACAAAGTGAAAAAAGGCCAAGATAACTGAAATCAAACTTTTCCAAATTATTACATTAAAAAGGTTTTTAAAACATTTTAAATATTCAGTATCTAATTTTAATAGCATATAATGCTGGCAAAGCATAGCAGCAAATAGTGCTGCTGAATTTTGATAGCAACTGAGGAGGAAGCTCTGGAGAAGACACAATAACATTGGGAATTGATTGGTGACTGTGGGTTGACAATCCATAGGCTAGATAATTGCTGGCTTTGGCTATTTTTAGACTTACGTCAATATGGCATTGTGGCTACCTTTGAAAGGTTATTTCCTGAAAAAGGCTGGAAAAAATAACTTTTGATTATTTGTGGAGTCATTTTCACTACTCTTTGTCCTTGAAGATTGTCTTGCATGGGTAACTGGCTTTTAACAGTTAATGATATACAACCAGAAATGGAAATAGTCCAATAATTCCTTACAAATTTTTCCTTTTAAATCATTTAATAGATAAAGCTAGTTAGCTATGAGGTAACACTCTTCTCCTAAGAATGGTATAGAGAAAACATATTTCCCTATGCAGGAATATTTATAAGCTGCTTTTTGAGGAATTGCTTAGTCATTTCTTCTGAATACAAACACTGTTGCAAAGTGATGTTGGTACTTTATCATCAAGAAGATTTTCTGTGGATATGTATGATGTATGTCAAAAGGAAGATCAATTCAGAATAACTGAATTATTTTATTGTATAAGTAGGATTATTATAGAGAAATATTTATAATAATTAGATACAAAAGGCCAATAAATATTACACAATGAAAAATTTTTATTAGCATTTAAAACAGAATTATAAAATTGAAAGGGGTTATTTTAGGCCAACACGTTTAAACTTTTACTTTGTGCAGGAATCCAATTTCAAACATCCTTGACATTTGCTTTTGCTTGAACATGTTTAATAAATTGTTTCTTGGCCTTTTTGGTTAAGATCAAATGTACTATATATAATAATAGAATATTAGTCTTCCTATGCAACTAGTTTTACTGTGACATGGTTACAATTAGGATCTTAAGATCTAAAGAACAGACTGATATTCTTTGTATTAGCTCTTCGGTGCTTAAGAAATGTTATGATATATCCTCTCAAACATCTTAAGGTTAAATGTCAATTTTTTAAAATCATCTTTCAAAACCACCATAGTATAATTGTCAAGGTTTGGGAGGGGGGAGGTTTCCAAAATCTGCAGTTGTGTAAATCATTTGTTAGAACCAGTCAAAGTGACATGAGGTTTTACAGTTTTACAGTTTGTTTTACCTATAAGATAAAAATTTAACACATTAACATGAATCATTGTTTTTGTTTTACAATATTGGATGTCTCTTTTTAATGACCAAATTCACCCAAAAGGAGTTTTGTGTGAGTAAATACTTAACACTGCTCTTTATTGCCAAAATATTACTATTTCCAACTTAAATCAGATTTAAGCTCTTCACTGTATATGAGAAATATTACAATATTTCTGAATCTTGCCATTGTTTCTGATACTGTACTTGCTTTTGTTGTTTAGAGAAATATTTGTTCACTGTTACAGTCATTTCATATACTGTCAAAAATGAGTGTTTTGAATCTTAAAAAACGTTATGCTGCACTCTAGTGGTTGCCCACTATTTATTGTTCTAAAAAGAGGATCTTTTTTGAAAATTGTTCAGAAACAGAGATTGAAAAATACTTAGTTACATAATTTTTAGGCAGAGGTCATCTAAGTAAATGATAAATTATATTTCAGGATTAAAAATGTACTGCTGATGTACATCTGGAAAGATACGCTATATTTAAGTATATGAATCTTTGTTTAGATTTCATTCACAACTTAAATTTCATTATGTCAATCCTGAAATCACATTACTTTTGGGATATTTTTGTATTTATTACTATACTGTAGCTAGATAATTTCCAAGTATATTTTGATTTGACATGTGACATTTAATTTCCTGGAAAATATTTCTCATATATTGATTATATGAGGTTGCTTTAAAAGTGATGTTGTCCATTGTTTAGTATCTATTTGGCTTGACAACAATTCTACACAGCATTAGGCAAAATTTTGTCTCCATCTTGGAAGGTGAAATCCATTTAGGTCGAAGTGTCAGGAATAGAACCTGAAAGATGATATATGCAATACAAGTTGAGAGAGAATTCCTTCTAAAATTTGCAAGTGAAGTTATGTTGATTAAAGCTGTGAATCATAAATAATTAAACCTAATAAAGGATTAGCAAATTTGGCAGATGTATAATAAATGTGCATTATGATTCTTGAAAAAGCCTTTAATTGTATTTTGCAAACTTAGTTCTTCCTAAGTAGAATTGCAGTCATTCATAGAAATTTCCTCTCACTAAGTTTTCATTGCAGGTAGTCCTCAACTTACAACCATTCATTTAATGATTATTCAAAATTACAACAGTGCTGAAAAAAATGGACTTACAACCTATGCCTGAAGTTACAGCCCTTGCAGCATCCCACAGTGATATGATCAACATTAGGGCACTTGGCCCACATTTAACAGCCACAGAAGTGTTGCAGCTCCCATCATCTGCCTATCTCTTCTCCCAATCTATGCCCTTTTTGCTGCACTGTACAACAGCACCCAAAGGGCAACAATGGAGCTGAAGTAGGGGCCAGTCTAAGAAACCACATCAGCACCTCAGCACCATTCTACAAAGCCTCAATTGCCCCCTGCCACCATCCTGCACTTCACAGATTCTGCTGCATGTCACTGATCCTCACCACTTCATATTATTCTCCAAGCCAGTATCCCATTCTCACAGTCTTTCAGAAACCTTCTGATTGTCTCCAAGTATCAAAAAAAATGGGGCGCTGGCTTAGACAACTTCAGGAACCCTGCTTCAGAAATCTCATTCACCAAACTGTACTCAGAAGGTTTCTGAAGCACTGCTGGATTGGGATGGCAGCTGAGGTTTTACACTGTGCTGGAGCAATCCCCACACTGTGGGGATGTATACCCTGTGCTAGGCCTTCCATGGCCTCACCACCCTCTTTTGGCAATCCTGCACTCCTTACCTGGGACTCTGTATACTTAACAGCCCATGATTCTCACTTAATGACTATAGTCGGGAGTGGTGGGATTGCAGTCGCTAAGTGAAGCAGTCACAGGACATCTTGTTTAACCATTTTGCTGATCCTAATTGCAGTTTTAAGTTGAGGACTACCTGTACTATGTGTATGTGTGTGTTTATATATGAGTAATAAATAACTAAAACAGTTTCAGAGATATTTTTTTAACATTATTAACTATACTTTCATTTTTTGATGCATATGGCATGTCATTAGAATGATTTTACTGGTAATTTTGTTTGCTTCTTTGAATTACTTATTCTATTCGGGAGGGAGGCAGTTTTGATAATTTCCTTAATTTCTTGATTACTTATAGGGTACTGCAGGAGCTTCTGAACATTTTCCTTTTGCTAATATCCAGACATTACAGCAGCAGAACAATATCTTGAGGTCTGTTATTGCAGAAATGAGAAAAGAAATGGAGACCCTTAATATTCAGGCAGCTTCCTTTGATGACATCAAAATGAAAATACAAAATGCAGGTATAACTAATTCTGCTGTAGTTTATTTCCTCCTGGTAATAAAATTGATTTAGTTTACTGACAAGTGTCTCTATATTTTATAAATCTAGGTTTCCTTGAACAAAAGCTTCTCTTGTGTTTTTGGAATATTTTCTTGTTTTTTATTCGTGGTATTGTGATTCCTGACAAAGTCCATGCAGTTTTTTTGGCAAGATTTTCTCCTTCATAGGGCTAAGGGAGATCACCTAGCTGGCTTTGTGCCGAAAGCAGGACTAGAATTCAGTCCTGATATCTTGATCACTACACCAAACTGGCTCTCTCTTACGTTTACATTCTTATAAATAGTTACATTATCTGAGGAATCTCTCATGACTAAAACATACTACCAGATTAGCATTTCAGACTCCAAATTTGAATCCAGTTTGAGATCATTCATCACCATAGGCTGAGATATATATATTGTATGCTGATGACACCCAACTCTATTCTTCCACTCTTGGTGACCCAAGTGATGCCATGGCTGTCCTTTCACTGTGCCTGAAGGCTGTTAGAGCCTGGATGGGGGGGCAACAGGCTTTTTGGATTGAACCCTGGTAAGACCAAATGGATTTGAGTATATGTGGATCCAGGATCCGGGACTTTGTCATCTTTGACTCTGGATGGGGTTGCACTGCCCCAGAAAGACCCAGTCCACAACTTGTGGTTCCTCCTGGACTTGTAACTCCTGTTCAAGGAACAGGTAGCAATCACATCTCAGAGAGCCTATGCACAACTTTGTGTTTTGCGGCACTTGCAGCTTTTCCTGGAATAGGATTCTCTGTCCTCAGTTGTTCAGTCCCTTAATCATCTCATAGCTGGACTATTTTAATTCACTTTACATCAGACTACCTTTGAAGAGCATTCAGAAGCTAGAGCTGGTACAGAGTGCAGCAGCGTGGGTAGTTTTTTTTTAGGGGGGGGAGAAGAATGGCTCCTATAACACCACAGCTTCACAAACTGCATTGACTACAAGTCTGCCTCTGGGTGCAATTCAGGGTGCTGGTGATCACCTTCAAAGCCCTTCATGGCATGGGTTCTGATTACTTGAAGGATCATCTCACCCTACTGGGATTGGCCCGTATGACTCATGCCAGCACAAGTGGCATGCTGCAGATATGTTCAGCCCAATTAGCCTAGCTGGCAGGTCCAGGAGGAGGACCCTCTCTGCTGTTGCTCCTGCCCTCTGGAACATCTTGCCCCCCCTGCCCTCCCCCAATGTGAGTTGGCCCCAACCCTTCTATCTTTTCATAAGGCTGAAAGCCTTGGCTCTGCCAGTCGGCTTGGGGCTCCAGTAGGGGAACAGAACAATGGAGGTGGTTGATTGAGTAATAACTGATCCTATCTACTCCCCACTCTGCTCCCACCCTCCCAATGTGTGCTTGGTTTTAAGGCTTGATTTTAACTTTATGTTTTAACTTAGATGTAATTGTAAGCCATCCTACAGTAAAATGGGCAGCCAATAAAATAAATAAATAAATAGTATTTTTTCCATATTATTACAGAGAATAGTTAGCACTTTACCTATGTCTTCTCTTGTAGCTTTAAACACTTTGGTGAATATTTATCTTTCCATGGTGCTCTGTATTGCCTTTGAAGATGACTTTCTAATGGAAGGATTCCTGAATATATATTCCCTCTGCAAATGTTCCCAAAGCTCTTCAAGAATTTTTTTCCTGATAGATTAGGGGTGTTAAATCTGTTCCTTACATTGACCCTATATTCTAAGTGTATTTTCTCCTGATCATATTTTTTTAATTTTAACTTATATAATTAACTCTGGTAATTTTGATCGGTGCTGAATAGATTGATTTGTACATCTGCAGCTAATTATTACCATATGTAGACACAGTGCTATTTATTGTGTGGCTTCTATGTACAAAGTCTGCATTTTGGTTCGAGCAGATATTAACAATAAAAAACAGTTCTATTTGTGGAACTCTTAAAACACAGACTCTCAGGAACCTTTGAGGTCTTTTAGTCCAACTCTCTGCTCAAGGCAGGAGACTTTATACTATTCTGGTCAAATTGATGTCTTATCTTTTATTGAAAATCTCCAGTGATGAAGCACTCACAACTCCAGGAGGCAAACTATTCCACTGATTAATTGTTCTCACTGTCTGGAAATTTCTCCTAATTCCAGGTCAGATCTCTCTTTGATGAGCTTCCACCCATTGCTTCTTGTGTTGATCTCAGGTGCTTTGGAGAACGAGTCAACTGCCTCTTCTCTGTGACTACCCCTCACATACTGGAAGACAGCTATCATGTTAACTCTAATCTTTCTCTTCATTAGGCTAAACATACCTAATTCGCTTAACTATTCATTGTACAGTTTAGCCTCCAACATTCTTGTCATCTTTGTTATTCTTCTCTGTACTCTTTCTAGGGTCACATATCTTTTTGTATCATGGTGACCAGAAGTGGATGCAGTATTTTAAGCATGGTCTTACTAGTGCAGTATAGAGTGATACTGTCACTTCTTATGATATTGATACTATCCCACTGTTGATGCAGCCTAGGACTTTTTAGCAGCTGCAGCATACTTCTAGTTCATACTTAAGTGATAGGCCCTAGAACATCTAGATCTCTTTCTAATCACTATGGTTAAGCCAGATAGTATTTATTCTATAGCTGTACATTTGGTTTTTCCTGCCTAAATGCAGGATCTTACTTTCATCACCACTGAACTGCATCTTTCTGGATAGGGCCCAGTACTAAGTCTGTCAAGATCTTTCTGAATCTTGAGTTTATCTTCCAGAGTGTTAGCATTCCCCACACCCCTGCTTTGTGTTGTCTGCAAATTTGATAAGTTCCCCTTCTATCTCCTTCTTCTTTATTCTTATGAGCAAATATTAAGATCTTGATTTAGTCATGGTCATTGAAACTGCCTCCCTCCAATCAAAGTATTACTCCACTCTTATCAATTGCAGCAATATTAAAGTCTCTTCTTCAGATTAAATTTAAATTATTCAAATCCAACCCATATGCTGTTGGAAATAAAATTTAAATTATAGTTATTCAGTGCATACTGAATTCCATGTTACTATTTCTCTCTTTTTCATAAACTTTTGTATTATTACAACTTTCTTGGCTGCCTGAATTTAAAAAAAAAATTCACACTTTTTTTCACTATGTGGAATTGAAATTGCTTCTGGAATCATTCTTCTTATCTTAATATTTAAAAGAATATCAACAAAAACTAATTTAGCCAGCTCCTGAAAACAAAGTAGAAATAAGAAAATTATTTTATAATATGAAGCTTCATATAAAAGTATATGTCTGATTAAGATCTATAATCTGTTAAAAATTGCAATCATTAAGATACCATTAAACTTTTATTACTTTTGCTGTAGCATACCAATATTACACACACATATATATATATATATGATAGTATATATATACTATTATATATATATGATATATTAATATATATATAAATTATATTATATTATAATATATATAAATTATATAATATATCTCATTGGATTTGTTATTCGGGTTTCTCGCCGGTTATAATTGGAAGTATTAGGCAAACGTTTCGATGAAGTTCATTCATCATCTTCAGGCTTGTTTCTTCAGCTCTGTGTCTTCTCAGAGTAAGTGAGCTTGCAGCGCTTCTTCCTTTTAAACATGCTTAGTGGGGTGTGACTTTGATTGGGATGGGGGTTTGGCTTTGTTCTGATTGGTAGGGGGTTTTGCTTGTGTTCGTGAATGGCTGGGGTGGTTCTCGCTTAGGGGGGGCCTGGCTGTGTCAGTTAGTCTTAGCTTGTGCTGGGGATTTGAGCTGGTGAGGCTGTATCCTGGTGTTTGGCTTCGTGTTCGTGGTCGTGCCAACATCTTCATGTTGGTGTCTAGTTGTGCTTCATTTGTTGGGTCCAGATGGTTTAAGTGTGGTAGTGGTGAGCTGCAGTATGGACTTCTGGTTCTGGTCTGTTGTATCCTCTTCTGTGTGGGTTGAGTCTTTTTTTCTGCGTGATATGTCGTGATGGTAGCATACTTAGTGTGTGCACTTGTGGTGTGGTCCTGGTGTCATTCTTCATGTTAGTAACTCGTTTATTAATGAGGCGCAGTGTCCAAATGGTCTGTTGGTGGCGGGAGGTATCATCGTTCGTGTTATTCGATGCTGTGTGGGGCGTTTTTAGCTATTCCTATGCTCTTATGTAATTCTGTTTGTCTGAGGTGTTGGGTTTTTGGCCGATGGTTCTTGGTATTTTAAAGTCAATTTCATGTCCTGTGGCTTTGAGGTTGTTGGACAGGGAATAGTGTCAGTTCTTCTTCTCCTGATTGAGGTTTTTGTGTTCTTCATGCGTGCACTAATCTTACTGTTAGTTTGTCCTTAAATGTAATGTGTGGGGCAGACAGTGCAAGGATTTTCGTATACTCCTGGTTTTTCTAACTCGATTTTGTCTTTTGGGTTTCTTAGGATGGTGGATATTGTTATCTGTTTGTGCAGAATGCTGTTTTAATGTTGTGTTTTTGGAGGATTCTTGCTGGATTTTGTTCTGTAGTGCCTTTTATATATAGGGAAGGAGGGCTTGCCATTCTCGTTTTCCCTGTCTTGGCTTTTGGTTGGGGTTTCTTTTTGGATTTAGTGGGTAATCTGCTCTTTTGGGAATCCATTGTTGCTGTAAGTACATTAGTGGAAGTATTAGTTCGGTTTTTTAAAGTGTGTGTTCATCGCTAAGCATTTGTTCTGGAGATGAGATGTACTTGGCTTATCGGAGATTGATCTGTGCTGGGTGGGTGGTGTGAGAGTGCGATGTAGATAGGGTTTGTATGTTTTTCTCTCTGGTAATGTGTGTCTAGAGGAGAGCCATTGTGTTTTTGTACCACAAGACATCTAGGAAGTAGGAATTTGATGTTGGCTTCTTTTCCATAGTGAAATTGTATTTTGGGGTGTAGGCTGTGAGGTGTGGAGGAAGTTGTTCAAGTTTGTTCTTTCCCGTGGCCAGATTATCGAAGTTGTCATCTACGTATCTGAGCCAGAGTTTGGTTGTGACTATATTTTTTCAGAGCTTAGTGTTTTCAAAGTGTCCATGTAGAGTGTTTGCGATACAGTGAGAGTTGGGTGATCCCAATGGGTGCCACCAATCAAAGCCACAAAACAAGACAGAAAGAAACCAGAAACACCAATCAATTCAAAACTCCAAGTCCAGTGAACACAGACCAAGCATCCCAGCCAGATCAGGAATAGGCCAGCCTCGATTTGAAACCAGAGGCTGTGAGCCCCACATCCATACAGAAGCCTGATGATGGCAAGATGAAGATTCTGCTGAAACGTTGCTACAATTTGAAAGCACGACAATGACGTGGGATAATACCCGAAGGAAGCTGAAACAGCAAAAAACAACACACACACACACACACACACGACCACGACACACACACACACACATAAGTTTTCAGCGGGTCTTTTGTGTATCTTTAACCAACCACTGCTATCCAATACATACTTCACCTACAACGGACAAAAATACAAAACAAATAGACAGGAGCACCATGGGGAATACCCTCTCACTGTCATGCGAAACTCTACATGGAACACTTTGAAACATAAGCTCAGAAAATATGATCACAAACCCAAACTCTGCTCGATACGTAAGATGACACCTTTCATAATCTGCCACCGGGAAAAGAAAAACTTGACACATTCCTCACACACCTAAAGCCTACACCAAAACATTCACTATGGAAACGAAGGCAACAATCCAAACTTCCGCTTCTAGATGTCTTAGTGTACAACAAATCCATGTCCTAGGACACAATCTACAGAAAGATATAACAATACAAACCGCTATCTATCATCGCACTCTCCGACTACCACACCGAGCACAGATCTCAATTTACGAAGCCAAGACCAATCATCTCCAGAAAAATGGAACAATTAGCCATACGATGAACAACACTAAAACGAACTACATACTCTCACTAAATGTTACGTTACAGCCAATGGTTCCCAAAAAAGAAGATTACCCACCTAATCAAAAAGAAACGCCCACCAAGACAAGACAGAGGACAAGAGATGGCAAAGGCCCTCCTACATATATAGAAAGGCACTCACAGAGCAAAATCAGACAAGATCTCAAAAAAACACAACATTAAAACAGCTTCTGCACAAACAGAACTAATTCCACCATCTAAGAAAGCCCAAAAGACAAAATCGAGTTAGAAAACCAAGGAGTATTACGAAGATCCTTGCACTGCCTGCCCACTACATAACCAATAGGCACTAAACTAACGGAGTCTACAGAATTGGCACGATGAATGAACGACAAAAACTTCAATCAGAAAGAGAAGAATCCTCTTCCCTGGTCCAACACCTCAAGCCACAGGCAATGAAATTGACTTTTTGAAAATATGCAGAACATCGCCAAAACCGAACACTTCAACAACAGGAAGTAATCAGAGAAGCCAGTAGAGATTAGAAAAAACGCCACACACGAGCATGAATAAGACGAGATTCCTCCGCCGCCTACCAACCAATTTGGAAACTGCCCTCATTAATAACGAGTACTAACATGAGAATGACCACCAGACACACAACGTGCCACACAAAGATGCTTACACCACACTTCACGCAGAAAAAAGACTCAATCCCACAGCAGAAGAGAGACACGACACAGAACCAGAAGCCATACTGCAGCTGCACCATACCCGTCACTTCAACCCTCTGAGACGATAACAAGGCAAACTGGAACCACATGAAGATTGAGAGACCACGAAACGCACAGACCAAACAACAAGGATCACCACTCACCAGCTCAAATCCCCCAGCAACTAAGACTAACTTGGGCACAGCCAGGCCCACCACCTAAGCAGACACACACCAGCCAATCAGAACACAGCCAAACCCCTACCCTAACAGACAAAGCCAAACCCCCACCAATCAAGTCACACCCCACTAGCAGTTAAAAGGAAGAAGCAGCGCAAGCTCACATTTACCTGGAAGCACAGAGCTGAAGAAACAAGCGAAGATTGATAATGAGACTTCATCAACCGTGGTGCCTAGATTACTTCCATTCTACGCCGGGAGAAAACCCGAATAACCAGAGATCACATACAAATGCTCGCGAAAAACCTCAAGAAAGCAATAAATATATAGTATATATGCATGCATGCTGTTCAGTTTCTTCGGAGTAATATTATCCCACGTTCATTGTTGTTGTGGCTTTCTAATAGTTGTAGCAACGTTTCAGCAGAATCTATCTGCTGAGCTGATGGAATGGCAGATGAGATTCTGCTGAAACGTTGCTAAACTTTAAACGAGCACAACTGACACCAATGACGTGGGACAAGTCCGAAGGAAGACTGAACAGCACAATGTAAGTTCCCCGGTGTTGGGCGTGGAGTCCGGGCGGTTCCCGCGAAACTTTTAAAAAAATTACATATGTATATTTTATGTATATTATAATGTGTGTGTGTGTGTGCTGTTCTCGGGGCTTTCCTTCAGGGTAATTTATCTCCATGGTCATTGTGTGTTTAAAGTTGGTAGGCAACGTTTCAGCAGAGATCTCATCTAGCCCAGTTATCAGGACTTCTGTATTATAGCCTGACTCACAGACACAACTCAGTACCGAAGCCTGAATGATGGCAGATGAAGATTCTGCCCAGAAACCGTTGCTACAGGGGCGACTTTACACAAGCACTACACCTACAATGAGTGTGGTGGAATAATACCGCGAAAGGAAGCTGATACAGATATCATAAGCATACATACATACATACATACATACATACATACATACATACATACATACATATATATTATAATTTTTGGATATTTTATAAATGTAATCAGGCGATCAATATATCTTCATATCTGCAAGTTCTCAACCTAAAATGAATATTTTTATTTTTGCAGATGATAAACAGTCCCTGGAAGAGGAGATCAGAAGATTGAAAAAAAAATGCGAGGCAACAGACAAACAGAAAGAAAATGCAACAGAAACTCCAAGAAAAATACTTGTGCCTTCTCTTAATGTAACTAGATGTAATCATAAAGCCACTCAAACTTTCCATCCAGACTACTTAGTCAATGGGAACGATGGTAAGGGAAATAAATTTTACATCTACTATTTATGTCATAATTCTTGCATGTTCTGAAGAATATGAGAGCTATGCCAAAAGGTTCAACATACTAGACAGGTCACCTCAAAGAAGCCAGGTGAAGAATGTTCCTCCACTAAACACTATGGCAATACATAACTTATGGAAATCTGTACTGGGTTGATCATCGTCTGACGACCACACTAGGTGTTGGAGTTCCTAGACATCTGGGTGACAAGTAGCCCTTAGGACTTAGGACTGTTGGCTGAGCAATTAGGGCCAGCAGCTACAGGATTACTGGAAGAAAAGTTGCTTACTGAAAACAAAGATATAAAAATTTGCTATAAAAAGTCAGATCCAATGACAAGAGGATGTCTGGAAAGAATTTCTGTCATCTGTAGATAAATTAGACTAATATATTGTTTGATTGTTTTAGTAAGTACTAAATTGTCACTGGATATAAAATGAAGTGGTTTTTTTCACAATTATATATCTGTGTTTCATCATCCTCAATAATTAGTTAATAGTATGTTAATTTAAAAGGATTTGAGGTATCCTTAGAGTTCTTCAGATGACATCTGTTTTGTTCTGCTCTTTATTATTTCAGATACACTGCACCATAGTAAAGTTGCTGCTGTAAAGTTTCTGAAAAAAAATGAAACTGAACATTCAAGAACAGGGGTATGAAAATGAGAAACCAAAATTATAATTGTTAATGTTTAATATAGGGATTCTTTCAGAACAAAAGGGGTGCATTTGTTTACTTTCACTATAAAATCCTTCACGTATTTTGACCTTATGTATAAAAAGTACCAGTTGGAGAATGAATCCATGCCTTTCCTACTAAACCCTCTAGGAGGCATTGTAATTCTATATATCTGCTGCATCTGGGTTAATAGTATATTTTAATAATCTATTTGGGTTAACTGAACTGAACTCTCACTGAATATGGAAAGAAAATTAATTTGTATTATTGTATCTCAGAAAGAACTAACCAAGTTTGCAGGTGTACAAGTTGAAATTTATCTTGCTCTGCTATAAATGTTTTCCCCCCATATATCAAATACCTTAAAATTACCTTTTCCACTTTTTGGCTGGTGTTAATCAAATGTATAATATTTTGTCAAACTTACATTTATTGTCTTAATTCTGTCTGCCAACTCGAAGAATTTAAATTTGTTTTAGAATTTCTATGGAAGGAAATTTTGCAGAAAAAAAGCTGTTCCAAGGATGCTTCTCTGCTTATCTAAATTATTTAAAAAATAGACTATCTAAGATCTTTGTGTTACATTAAAACTTAGCTATGAAGGCCACAAGTCATGTGGTGATTTCAAAAATTTTTCTTCTCCCCTTTTCATAAAAATGTGTTTTGTTTTAGCAAAATTGTGTCTCGAAGGTAATGGGGAGTAAGCACTGAAGTTTTAATACAGGCTGCATCAGTAATAAGCCATTATGTTAATGGAAGGGCAAAACAGACTCACATTCATGGGCCCACTCTTTTTTTAGAGGAATTCATAAGTGAATGCATCTTTAGCAATGGTTTCATTTTCTAGGGCATAATTCACTTTTCATAACATAGAGTTAAGGAATATAATAGCAGATGACTGCAAAATGAGCGAACGGTATGGCCAGGAAGCTGTACAGACAAACAAAATTCTGGGATGCATCACTAGAAGGGTTGCCAGCAGGAAAAAAGAGGTCCTAATCCTGCTATATAGGGCTTTAGCCAAACCTATTTTGAACACTGTGTCCAATTCTGGAGACCTCACTTAAAAAAAGATACTGGTAAAATTGAGTGAGTCCAGAGATGGACAACAAAAATAGTGCAAGGTCTGAAGGACAAAACATCAGGAGAGACGAGAAGAATTGAATATGTACAGCCTGAAGAACAGAAGGGAAAGGGAGCGACATGGTTGAAACCTTTAAACATATTAAGGGTGTAAATAACGTTCTAGAAGGCAGTAGGTTCAATATTAAGCAAAGATCAAGACTACAGAGGCATAATCTTAAACTGATACAAGTTCAAAAGTAATGTTAGAAATTATTATTTCACAGAAAGTCTAGTGGAAGCTTGGAACCAAGTTCCAATGGAGGAAGTGAGTCAGTCATCAGAAAGTGGGTTTAAACATGTTTAATATGTTTGAGATAAGGACATGCCCATTATCCAACAAAAAATAAAGAAAAATAATAATTAAAAATAATAGGTATATTAAAAAGAAAACAAAAAGCAAATAAACTCAAAGAGAAGACTTCGTGGACCACTAGGTCTCTTTCTGCCATCAGTTTTCTATGTTTCTATTTAAAATAATAGAAAAACTAAGAAGGTTAAGAATGCGTTTCTGGGTTTATTTAGTAGCAATTATAGTACTGAAAAAGTTAAATGTCTTCACTATCATTGGATCAGTTCACTGCTTCAGTGCTAACTTCCCATTATTATAGGTTCCAAGCTGAACTGAAGAAGAAGAAAGCCTTCTTTCAATTTCCATGAAGGTTTTTTTTTTTTAAATAAAGTTTTATTTGGGTTTTCACACACAAAATACAAGTAAAACATCTTTTTTGAAAATAGCA
>BHFT01008812.1:0-16248 GCA_004320025.1 Laticauda laticaudata
ACCAATGCATGGTTCATTGTTCCCTTAAGATATCTTACAATCCTTCTTTAATGCTTGCCAATGACTTGATGTGATCTGAATTAAAACGTGCCAGCCTGATTTACACTATAAGCTATAAATCTTGCCATCGACCAATTGCTTATATATGATACAAAGCTACCAAATCAAAGATTGATATATGGCCTTATCAAATTGGGACTTTGATCATAGGTTGGGCAAACTCCTGACTCATTTGGAGTCTTTGCCAGTTTGCAAAGTTCCATTTTATACGATTTTAATAACTTGGCAAAATTGTTTATCTTCTTAGATATCTTAAAACCATTCTTTGTTTGGTAATAGTCAATCCTAGATATTTTTAATTTCACCTAAAATGTTTTTACCATTTACCTTTCTTGCTAATAATGATATAATCTCATTAGCTTCATATTAGTCTTTGTTAATTAAAGCAATATCATCTGTAAATAATAACCAATAATGACACCGTTCCATTTATTTTCTCTTTTAAACCACCAGGAATCTTCTAAACCAGATTTAAAACGCTATATGTTTAAAACTCTTTCGACAATATATTGGTTCCCACTCAAACCCAGCATTGTTTCAGTTCCTAAAAGACTCTTTTTGATTTCCAACAATCATTACTATTTACTTTATTTCTTTTACACCAATTGGTTTTTCTCAAATATTATATAGTGTGCTGCAACGGTGCATGTAGATAAGCAGTTTTCTACATCTTAAATGGTTAATTACAATAGTTTTTTCTTGAGCTTGCCCACACTAATGCTGCCTACTTAAAATGTTGCTTTAAGGCTTGCGATGCAAACTTCATCGTAATCAGAGCAGTTTGATAATCCTGAGCTACTAACCTAGCTTTATGGCGTAAACAGTCCCATCTTTCCAGTTTTTATTTTAAATATCCAATTGCACGCCGCAATGGATTTTTGTTCCTGGAGGTAATTTGGCATCTTCATAAACTTTCATTCACCTTTAATTGAATTTAGTTCTTTTTTCATGCCTTTTGCCCAATGTCTGCCTGATCCCTTAGCAGATACATCTTAAGTTCATCTATACACGATTTAGGAACTTTAGTTACTTGGCAAAACTATACTTGCGTTGATACCTGTCAGGTGCGTCTAGTTACAACGTTGTAGTACGTCTAGGTATTATAGGACTTACAGGTGAGACTTTCCTCTATTAATTTGGGTCTTGATTTTGATACCTCTTTCCTGATCAACTATTTCCTCATTGTTCTGTCCATTTGCTCTTCATGACTCCTTCCTTAATATGGACCTTCTTGATAAACTTATTGACTTTCTGCTGTGGAGGGTTCATTGTATACTTTCATAATTTACATCTTGTTCCAATCTATTCCATCCGACATGTTCTTAGAATTTACACTAGCCTGGTGTAAACTCTAGATGACCTGGTTCCAGAACTCTATAAGATCATATGATTAGATGTATATCCTGGACAAAAATTAAGTCTTTTAGCTGCTATGCTGTCCTTTGTGTCTAATTTGTGTAGGATATGGCACCCATGCTGGTGCTCCAAATGTGTGGCATGTAACTTAATATCAGGTTTCGTCCCATGCCACAGTGTGAATGGTAATTCACCCTGTTGTTGAATTAACCAAACATTATTTAATATAGATTACCACACATTATTGGCTTCTCCCCGATAAATTGTTCAGTAATCCTGAATCAACATCATAGTTCGTGCCATTGATTGTAATGCTCTGGCCTCTTCTCTCGTATAAAGGCATTATGTTGTGGCCTATATGGTGTCTAGGGACATTTTATGTTTGAATAACCTAACATTCTTAGTCTGTTCTGGATTTATTATTTGTAAATTCTGTTACCATTATCTGTTATAAGAGTTACTAATTTCTTTTTGTTTGTCTTATCTGAAATTTTAATCCAATTAATAGATTTTTTGATATGTTTTCAGTTTTGGCTCTTCATTAAATAGCAAACCCATATCTAGAATAGTGGTCCATTATACTTGGAGTATGGAGCGAGCTCCTCCTACCACTTGGTTTTTCGGACCTATTAAAATCAGCAAATACTAACTTCTAAAAGGCCTCTTTAGTAGTAAATCCATCAACTCATATTTCTGGTATAACACCTCTCCTTCTTACTTTTGATTACAGACATTTACAATGCAAATACTTATTACAAGATTTTCAAAACTTATTCCCTTAGATAATTCAACAGTTTTCTTAAGCATTTTTAAAATTTTAAAGCCCTAGCCTTCGATGTAACAGTGAATAATTCTCATGAGGTTTCTTATTTCATAATTGTGGTTTAGCCACCTTTTAAACCACATCATTTAACACATATTTAATTTACCTCTTAAAGATGAGTAATTCTCTTATCTATCTTTTCAATTATGCAGTTATCTCCCTTAAATGTAACTACATATCTAGTTATAACCAAAATTCTAACATGAAAATTAAATTAAACTTAAGTTATGCGTACAATATAACATTTTTTACATTCTCTTTTATAAAAGGACAAATATGCTATACCTGACCTTTGAGCTTTCAGTTTCCAGCCACTTTGGCTAACAGATATCTGAGTGTACTCTGGGACGTTTTGATAAAATTCTGTTATCATTTGTTATACAATGGGATGCTTCCATGTCACACCACCCATTAAAATTAGGTTTTTTACAGCTCCGTTAGATATAAACATGGACTAACTCTAAATGGTTATTTATCTTTTGATGACTTTAGTATTCTGGCCAGCGTTCTGGCGCTTTGCCTTTTTACAAAATCTTGCCAAATGTCCTCTTCCTCCACAATTAAAAACACTTTTTAATTGCGTATGCAGTAGGAGATTCAATATCTTCTTTTTGAGGTTGCTCCTTCCTTAATTCATCTCTTTCAAGCCTTCTTCTGGCCTCTTCAATCAATCTGCCAGTTATATCAGTTAAAGATAACTTCTTTTGGCAAAATTTCAAGTGAAGTTACGTAGCTATCATAACTTTCATCAAGGGAAGATAGAATTATGTAGACTTGGTGTAGTTCAGAGAAAATAAGCTCTTTCTCGTGCAGTTCTTGAAAAAATGCTTTTCATTAGTTTTTAAATGACTCAGCATATCACCATTTGTTTGGAGATGCGTCCTGAAAAGCTTCCGTGTTAGATTTTATGTGAGCACCACATTATCTCGAACATAAATCCTTTTATCTTCTGCCAAACACCCGAGAGCCGTCTTCTCTCCGTGGATATAACAAGCTGTTGATCAGTTAATGTTACCCAATTATGCAAATGGCTTGTTGATTTTTATGCATAATTCTTCTATCTTTAGTTCTGTCTCCTCATCTCTGGATCCATTCTTCTACGTTTGGTGATTTTCAATATGTTCCACAGACCTTCACTTTGTAGAAGTAGACACATTTTGTAGACCATGATACATAGTTGTTCCATCCAGCCTGGATATAAGGACAAACTTTGTAGATTGACTTGTGCCATGTTTTCATATATGTATATAAACTATAATAATAAAACACAGCTGTCTGTTTACTGTAATGTTATAACAACACAAACTCTCACTCTTTACATAAATCTGTCTTATCCTAGTTAAACTGACTTTGCAGCCTCTGGGCCCATTAACCAGTGTTAAGCCTGGGTTCCCCAACCAGGTAGGAGACAAGCCAAACAGAATGTGCAGCGTAAGTCAGATAGGCATACAGATAAATGAGTGAGCAAAGCTTGTATGTTTATTAACATACAGTAAAAATACCATATACGCTTAGTGTATCACGAATTATAGTTTATTCCATAATATAGCATCGTCAAAATACCAGTCCAATAGTCATGTATGTACATTTTGTCAGTTCCATTTAGGGAATTCAGTTAGCAAAGTCCATGTAGAATATCCTGGGTCAGTTCACTTACAAATCATCCTTTGTTCTCTCTCCCGTTTGAGCAATGCAGTCTGCCAAGCAGTAATTAGGAAATCATCAAAGCCAGAGAGCGAGCACGCTGCAGGCTTGCTTCTTTTAAGGTGTTTCATAACCACTCCCCTAATCACTTTCCCACAGTTAAAGTTACAGAACTTTAACATATTAAACCATGATACTTATTTTACTAAACCAGTTAGGGCAAACACTGTTATCCCTAACACTGTTAAAAATCCCCCACAATAACGCTCCATGTAGGTTTAGTTCAAATTTTTTCTTTAAAAAAAAAAAGCAGATACAAACAAAAATGTAAAATAGGAGAAACACATGGAATAATCATAGAGATAGAATACATTGGGGAGACTTCATATCCATATTCCAAAAAGTATGATCGGAAGGAATAAACAGAATAACAGAGTTGGAAGGGGACCTTTAAGGTCTCCTAGTTCAACCCCCTGCTTAAGCAGGAACCCTACACCACTTGCAGACAAATAGGTCATCCAATCTCTTCTAAAAAACTTCCAGTGTGTGGAGCATCCACAACTTCTGAAGGCAACCGCTTTTCCATTGGTAATTGTTCTGTCAGGAAATTTCTCCTTAATTCCAGTTGCTTCTTCCTTGATTATCTTTCCACCCATTGATTCTTGTCCTGCCTTCAGGTGCTTTGTGAAATAGCTTGACTCCCTGTTCTTTGTGGCAACCACTGGAGAATTGGACACCCCTGCCTCTCTTTTCATCAAACTAGACAGAGCAAGCCTATGCTGTGCCAGGATGGTTTTTTTCTTCATCCTGATTGTTGGGAGTCTGGTCTGTGTTTATTGGACTTGGAGTTTGATTGTTTGGTGTTTCTGGTGTTCTTCTGTCTGTTTTGTGGTTTTGATTGGCTGGCAACACTCTGCTCCTGCACTGGAGGCTTTCAGTGCAGCTTGGCTTCGTGTGAAAGGACGGGCTGTTATCTATTAGGAAGCAGGTTTCATCGGGGTGCCTGGTGGGGTTTGTTTGAGCTGGAGGTATCAGAGGGAGTCTGTTTGTGCCCAGGTGTTTGCCTGGCTTTGTTGGTGTGTGAGATCTTTCTATTTGAGAAGTGCAGGCTTCCAAATGATTGACAGTCTGGTGGAATCCATTCTTTCTATTCATGCTTTCAGGTCTTTTTTCAATCTCTATGGCTTCTCTGATGATTATATATATTTATATATATATTGTTTTTTTAAAGTTTTCTGCGGTGTGGTACTTACATGTGTGCTGTTCAGCTTCCTTTGGACATTTATCCCACGTCATGTAGTGCTTTTAAAGTGTGTAGCACGTTTCAGCAGAATCTCATCTGCCATCATCAGGCTTCTGTATTGAGTTTGTATGTATAAACTCAATACAGAAGCCTGATGATGGCAGATGAGATTCTGCTGAAACGTTGCTACAACTTTAAAAGCACTACAATGACGTGGGATAATACCCAAGGAAGCTGAACAACACACATGTAAGTACCCGCGAAAACTTAAAAAAACATATATATATATATATATATATAATATATATATATATATATATATTATATATATATATATATATATATGGATCTTTGTTATTTCGGGTTTTCTCCCGCGTAGAATATGGAAGTATTCTAGGCAACGTTCGATGAAGTCTCATTCTCATCTTCAGGCTTGTTTCTTCAGCTCTGTGGCTTCTCAGAGTAATGACTCTGAGAAGCACAGAGCTGAAGAAAAGCAACTGAAGATGATGAATGAGACTTCATCGAAACGTTGCCTAGATACTTCCAATTCTACGCGGGGAGAAAACCCGAATAACCAAAGATCCACATACAAATACTCGCGAAAACCTCACAGAAAAAAAAAAAAAATTAATTATACAACTATTATATATATATATATTATATATTTGTTTTTTCAAGCTTTCGCGGGTACTTACATGTGTGCTGTTTAGCTTCCTTCGGGTATTATCCCACGTCATTGTAGTTCTGTTAAAGTTGTAGCAAACGTTTTGTGACTATACATATTTTTATCCTTATCCTTCACCATGTTACGCACCTCTCCCATGTCGCATATATTCTCGATCCTCTTTGCCTTTCAGTTCCACAGTGAATTTATCTAGTTCAGCACAGTCCATTATTTGAAATCATCAAAACTTCATCTGGTGGTATTTTATCACTCTTCCAATTCTGTGCTAACGTGATTCTTGCTGCAGTTAAGATGTGTGCAATAAGGTAGATTTATCTTTACTCAAATTCCCTTTGATCATACTTAATAAAAATGTTTCGGGTTCCAAAATCAATTTATATTTTGTAATCTCAAAAACCCATCTCTGTATTTTCTTCCATCATTTTTTGACCTCTATACATTGCCACCACATTTGGAAAAAACATTCCTTTCTTTTGTTCCAGCTAACATTCTTCATGTGTTTTAGCCTCCAGTCCTCTAACCATCTTTGTTGCTCTTTTCTGCACAACTTTTTAACATCAAATAAAAATCCTGGACAGTTAGTTACTGCATCTGATAGGAAAGGAATAGCCTGGGCTCTATTGACTAAATCAGCTGGTATTCCAAACATTTCAGAAAGTAAAAGTGAAGCCTTCTGGATCATCCCTTATGGGTGCCAAAGCTGCAACACTCTTACAAAATTTAGTGGGTATGACAAGAAGCTGCACCCTTAGCTAATTTTCTTAAGCATGAACAATGAGTCCAGAACCTCTTTAGAACAGAGAACTGCTTGATTGTTATATAACTTCACATGACATCAGTGGTTTGATTCAAATATGTTTACTACTGGTTCTGTGGGCATGGTGTGGCTTGGTGAGGGTGTGGCTTGGTGGGGGCATGGCTTGGTGGGCGTGGCAGAGGAAGGTTACTGAAAATTCCCATTCCCTCCCCACCCCACTAACCTGCTTTCCAGCTCCGTTGTCCTGTGCAGGGCAACCAAAGAAGACTCAGCCAATCAGCTGGGACTCAGGAGGCAGAGAATAGATGGGGATGGGGCCAGTCAGAGGTGGTATTTGCCAGTTCTCCGAACTACTAAAGTTTTCCACTACTGGTTATCTGGAACTGGTCAGAACCTTCTGAATATCAACTCTGATTGGGATCCAAATTATTCAGACAATAGGAAGAAAGCAGGTGGCATGATAACATGAAATGAATTAGCTAGGAGGCAGCTGTTGTCTTAGGGGGCATTCAGAATCCCTGAATGGCTCTTTATGCAGAGAGCTTTGGGATCTCTTGAGATCAGTTAGAACCAGCTTGGTAAAGTGCCGGAGGAGGATAGGATTTCAGTGGCTAAACAGTGCATTGGTCAGTGCCATTAGTAACCATGGAGCATCTGTGTTCTGCAGAATAGATTAGTCCCTGACGGACAGTCTAGGAAAGAATGGGGGCAGAACCTAGGAATGGAACAAGGGATGAACATGTGTTTGATGGGAAAAGGAGTGATAATTTCCACAAATGTTTATTTTGCGCTGGGTGTCTCTTTTCAGCTTCCCGCATTTCTGTCATCATGAGTTCATGTTTGACTTTTCCAGGACTCTTCTTGAGCCATTTCAACCTCACAGCCATGAAAGGAACAGAAAATGTGCAAACTTAGTAAGATCCCCCCAGACTGGACCAATTTTGATCCTGGTATTCCTGGCTCTCCTGCTGGAGGACTGCTGTGGTGAGTATCCTAGAAGAGTATGGGGGAAGGCAAGATTTGCTCCCATCTCATCTTTTCGGCCCATTTGAGGCCTTTTTTTTTGACTCCCAGAGGCTTGAGGGAAGCCTCTACAGCCTTTGTAGGCCCAAAAATGGGCCCGTTTCGTCACTTCCGGTATTTCCAGAAATACAGGAAGTGATGAAACAGGCCTATTTTTCAATCTCCAAAGGCTGCAGATGCTTCCCTCAAGCCTTTGGGAGGCTGAAAAAAGTCCAAAAATCAGCTGGGAGGCGCATGCATGTGCAGTGAAGTAAGTTTGCCTAGGGTTTGTGCAGGCATGGGATTCAAATCCCTTAACAACCGGTTCTGTGGGCATGGCCTAATTTGTGGGCATGGTTTGGTGGTCATGTGACTGGCTGGATGTGGCTTGATGACTGGTTGTGGCTTGGTGGTCACGTGACTGGCTGGCCATGGCTTGTATGTAAATATTGTAAGTATTTATGTAAATATTGAATTTTTTATTTAAAAATATGCAATTTTTACCCAAAATCAGGCAAGCAGGCAGGCAGATTGAGTTGCTCACAGAATCACAGATTCACTCAGAGATCTATCTTTCTGCAATCTATTGCCTGAATCTGTTGTATAAAATTTGCTTGCAAGCAAACTCATGAAATTAACTCACAACACACCATGTATGTAAATAATGGAATTTTTTATTTTAAAAAAGAGCAACTTTTACCCAAAATCAGGCAAAGCAGGCAGGCAGATTGAGTTGCACACAGAATCACAGATTCACTCAGAGATCTACCATTCTGCAATCTGTTGCCTGAGTCTCCACTGAAAAATAGAAGCTTCAGTACTAAGAAAGGTTCAGCTCTGCTTTTAGATTAGCTCAAAAGCAAGAAATCCAACTATTTCCTGCTTTCTAGCTAATCTAAATCTCCCGGCACAGCAGAACAGCTGATGGTGGGGATGGGGAAAGGAAAGATAGCAACTTACCAAAGGCAGGCAAGTTGGATGGCACACATGCCAGGTAAGGAGTCAGGGGGTGGGGTGGGGCCAGCCAGTGGAGGGATTTGCCGGTTCTCTTAACTGTGCAGAATCATAACAACTGGTTCTATAGAACTGGACCGACCAGGTAGAATCCAATCCCTGAATATGGGAGAGGGATTCAGTTTGCAGATGTCCATAACTCTGTTCTCTTTCCTCCCTCCAGCCTCCTCCTCCTCCTCCTTGCACTTCCTCTACTATTCTTACACCTTCGTCTCAAAGCCCAGCCAAGGGCTCCCCCAGTTCAGCATCCTGGAGTCTCTGGATGGTCAGCCCATCGCTCACTATGACAGCCACATGAAGGAGTATCTCTCTCTAGTGCCTTGGATGGAGCAGGTGAAGAAAGAAGAACCCCTTTGGAAGGAATACACTAAAATAGCAAAGAAGGCAGAGCAGGACTTTGGGAGAAATCTGGTAACCCTAAAGAAGTACTACAACCACAGTGAAGGTGAGTAATTGTGGGGTGTGGGGGAAGGGCAGAGGATCTCCATCTCTGCAGCAGAATGGGAGGAAGGGGAATTGCTACTGCAGAAGGGAAAGTAAGAAAAGTCTGCTTGCAGCTGCCAAAAAAGCCAACTGTGCTGTCCCAGCCAGTCTATGGGAAATGGATAGTTACTTTGGAATTATGAGCTGTCCCCTTAAGGGAATGCATCATGGTAAATGTAGTTAAAGGTATCTTGGGAAATGTAGTTCATGTCACATGGCCACATCTGTAATCCCAATTGGTCACTAATTTGACCCTTGATGGGTTGGGGGAGTTTTCCTCACTTTTGCCTGAATTCCCTAATTCATGGCAGCTGTTTGTATCGCTATGAGATGGGTTAGGAGAATAACCATCTTTTCCCTACAAATCAGATATGCAAAGGAATTGGACATGGAGAAGAACTTCATCACAAATGTGAGTCATGAAGATACCTGATGAACCAATAATAGATACTTTGTATTGATGTTTTGTTGAGTTTATCTACCTCTATAGAGAATACAGAAAACCAACACAGTCCTAGACTGAATAAACAGAGGGATAGAATCAAGATTATGTGAAGTGTTAATACCACTTTATAATGCCTTGTTGAGGCCACACTTGGAATACGGCATCCAGTTTTAGTCACCACAATGTAAAAAAGATGTTGAGATTCTAGAAAGAGTGCAGAGAAGAACAACAAAAGTGATTAGAAGATTGGAGGCCACCACATACAGAGAATGGTTGCAGGAACTGGGTATCTCTAGTTTAATGAAAATAAGGACTAGGGGTGGAATGATAGCTGTCTTCCAATATCTCAGGAGTTGCCACAAAGAAGAGAGGGGGTCATTCTCCAAAGCACCTGAGGGCAGGACAAGAAGCAACGGATGGAAACTGATCAAGGAGAGAAGCAACCTAGAACTAAGGAGAAAATTTCTGACAGAACAATTAATCAGTGGAACAACTTGTCTCCAGAAGTTGTGGATGTTTTTAAGAAGAGATTGGACAACCATTTGTCTGAGAGATTGGACAACCTGTTTCTTTCCTGAGCAGCGGGTTGGACTAGAAGACCTCCAAGATCCCTTTCAATTATTCTATTCTATTCTTTTCTGTTCTGTTCTGTCCTATTTCTGTTTGTTTCTGTTTCTGCTTCTGCATTCAGAAATTCAAATCCTGCTCCTCTTTGCTTTAGGGAGAGTTGGAAGAGGGTCTGGAATATGGGGTTGGGTGATTAAAGAAAACCCTCTGGATAAAAGATCTTTCTCAATATTCCAATAGGGGAGAACAGTTCTCTGTTTCAGATAAATCTGTCAGGCTTGATTCGTAGGGACCACATTGAGGTTCTTCAGGATGATTTATCCCCAACCTGACCTAATGGTGTGTCCATCACCACGGCAGTCAAATCAACTCTAATATCTCTGCTTCCTTGTGTATCTCTTCAGGGTTTCACATCTTGCAATGGAGATATGGTTGTGAGCTGAGCTATGGTTGGCTACGAGAAGGTTCTGACCAGGACAGTTATGATGGGATGACTTTTATCAGCTTTGACAAGGAGACCCTCGGCTGGACAGCATCTGATACAGCAGCTCAACTGTCCAAGAGGAAATTGGAAGGGAATCCATCAGTTGCCAAGCACATAAAATACTACTTGGAGGAAACTTGCATTGAAATACTGAGGAGACGCATTACATATGGGAAGGAGGCTCTGCTGAGGAAAGGTTTGAATGAGATATTTTGGGGAGAAGAGTTTCCTTAGAAAGTAACAGTTCTTCACACATTTCTTCTAAAGTAAATGCACATTGGTCCTTTGAGTGATCCATATAGGTAGTCCTTGACTTATGACCACAATTGAGCCCAAAATTTCTATTGCTAAATGTTAGCATTTGCTGTAGAAATTCAAGCCCAGAAAACACACAAATGACTGATTCAGCAGGATCATTAACTTCTTTCTAAACATAATAATATGAGTAAAGTTTACAATACCATTAGTAGATTATTTCAATGTAACACAAATAGCAGCTCAGAGGGCTCAGAACAGATATCAGTTGCAGCTCCAGTTCAGAGCAGTTTCTCTTTCAATTCTCAGCCAAACCAACCCAGGCTATCTGCTCCCATTGGCTGGTCTGTTGCCATGCTTGCTGACTTTGTTAACCATGTCTCTGCCACTTAATGAATATACTCTGATGCTAAGTGAGACAGATGTTAAGTGAGTTTTGTCCCATTTTATGGCCTTTCTTGCCACAGTTGTTTAGTGAATTTGTTAATTCTTAAGTTGTTAAGTTAGTAACAGAGTTGTAAAGTGAATCTGGCTTCCCCATTGACTTTATTTGTCAGAAGATCGCAAAAGGTGATCCATGACCCTGGCGCATGGCAATTGTCATAAGTAAGAGCCAATTGCCACACAGCCATATTTTGGTCACATGATCATGGGGATGCCGTAATGGTTTGTGAAAAATGGTCAAAAGTCACTTTTTATAGTGCCATTGTCACTTCATACAGCCACTAGATGTAACTTCATGCGGGGTGACTGGTGTGTGTGTGTGTGTGTGTGTGTGTGTGTGGCAGGGGAACAGAGGTGGCATGTGGCTTGTGGGAGCCCGACCATTGCCACTCTGGCCTGAGTTCTGCTGCCCCAAAGCCAGGCACCACCTCTGTTGCACCTTCCCCAGATTCCCCCCAGATGGGATTTAATCAGTGTTACTACCAGTTAAGAGTGTGTTTTACTGTGTGTGCATGTAGAGTATTTAAAAAAAAACATCAACTATGACGCCCTGACAAGTACTGCATGCAGATGCACAGCGTTTGAAGATCCTCTTCTTTCCTGCTTTTTCAACCTCAGCTGTACCACACAAAGCAGCTGAGGTTGAAAAAGCAGGAAATAAAGGACAGCCCAGAGCCCGGGCGGGCAGGTGGGCCAAACAGATGACCAAAAGTTCATTGCAGCGAACCAGTTCAGTGTCTGCTGCTCTTCAGAGCTACTGGTTCTATAGAACTGGGCCGAACTGGTAGCATCCTCCCTGCACCACCACCACCCCAGTAACATCAGAAGCTGCACCGGGCTTGCTGTTTGCCTGCATGACCACCCAAAGTTGCCCCACAGTACCAGAAGCCACACCAGCCTTGCCGTGTGCCTGCATGACTTCCCCTACCCCTGTCAGTTTTGAGCCAAGCTGTTTTTGTGAACTGACAGAGCTGCAAGGGCCCAAAACTTGAAAAGTAGCTACAGTACTTTTTTTAAAAAAATATTTCATTGTACAATGCCCTTCACCAACCCACAGCCCCTGCGATTGTCCATCACCAATCATATGCTTCCCCTGCAGCACCATTTTTCCACTTGCCACCCAATTGGCTGGCAGCTATTTTTCCCGTGCAGCCAAAGGACCCAGGTCAAAGGGCGTTTGGGCAAATGGACAGGGATAAAAGGCCAGGACTAAAGGGCCAGGGGTCCATTGGCTGTGGAGAATGGTGAGGGAAGGGCCAGCAGAGGAGGAAAACTGGCTGTAAATGGGCTGAGGCGAGTGGCTGGGGCCAAAGGAGGCACAGGTAAGGGTGTGTGCTTAAATATCCCATTCTGTTCATCAACTGATCCAGGTTCAGGCTTGTGAGGTTCACAAGTCAAGGCACATGAAGTTGGAGTTAATGGGCTGTTGTCATCAACAGAGAGCTTGTGCTTGGTGCTCCATTTTATTATTTTTTTCATAAAGTTTTTTTTATTTTATAACATATAAAAATTCCATTTTCAGTTAAACAGTGTGTTGTCTGGGTACAAATAGTTTAAGAAAATAAAGTGTTTACAACAATGTTCATTACATTGGTATTAGTTCTATAACAACAGTGACAACAACAATAACAATAAAACAGGCAGTTCAGCTGCTTTCCTCCCCCCCCCCCCCCCNCTTCATGACTCACATTTGTGACAAAGTTCTTCTATAATGACCAATCCTTTGTATATCAGCCTTGCAGGTAAAAGATGGTTATTTCCTAACCCATCATGTAGCGATAGAAAGAAAGCTGTTATCAGTCCATGAATCCAGGCAAGAATGGAGGAAACCTCCCTCAACCCCTCGAGGGTCAATTTAGTGACCAATCAGGATTACAGATGTGGCCACGTGACATGAACTACATTTCCCAGGATACCTTTAACTACATTTACCATGATGCATTCCCTTAAGGACGGCAGCTCATAATTCCTGAATAACTATCCAATTCCCATAGACTGGCTGGGACAGCACAGGATCTTTGGATCAGTAGTGGCTTAACCACCATGAACCAACCCAGGCATCTACTATCACTAATGATGAGAAGAAATCAACAAAATTCTATACCGGGAATTTTGCACGGTCAACAAGAGCCCTGTCAGTGGTGAGATTCAAATTTTTTTACTACCGGTTCTATGGGCATGGCTTGGTGAGCATGGCAGGGGAAGGTTATTGTAAAATCTCCAGTCAGGGGTGGTATTTGCTGATTTTCCGAACTACTCAAAATTTCCGCTACCGGTTCTCCAGAACTGGTCAGAACCTGCTGAATACCACCTCTGGGCCACGTCAGGTGCTATGGCTCCTGGACATATGTTGAAAAAGGGGCTACAGTGCTAATTTTAACTGATAACAGATAATCAGAGTTGGAAGGGACCTTGGAGGTCATCTAGTCAAACCCCCCACCCAAGCAAGAGACCCTACACCATTTCTGACAAATGGTAGTCCAATCTCTTCTTGAAAGTCTCAAGTGGTGGTGCTCCCACAACTTTTGAGGACAACTTCTGTTCCCTTGGTTGATTGTTCTCACTGTTGAATCTCTCCTTGTTCAGTTTCCATCCATTATTCCTTGTCTGGCACTTTAGTAAATACTCTCTGTGGCAGCGCCTCAAATACTGGAAGATTGCTATCATGTCTCCCCTGGTCCTTCTCTTCACCAGACTAGCCAAGCCGTTCCTGCATGGTAAGAAGTATACGGAATCAGAGGTCAGGGGATTAGTAGGACCAACGAGAAGAGACATGAAAAAGATCTCAGAGAACTATTTTTATAGCGTGGTGACCAAAACTGGATGCAGTACCCTAGGTGTGGTCTTACTAAGGCTTTATAGAGTGGTATTAGTACCTCACTTGATCTCGATTGAATGCCTCTGTTAATGCAATTTAGGATTGAGTTGTAACTTAGTTATTGTTGCTAGGGAACCAGGGCATGCAAGAAAAATGCAAAACTTGGACAACTGAAGAAAATTGAGAAATCATCAAATATTACTATTTATTTGTTTGTTTGTCAAAACATGTACAAGATAACAAGTGTAGATATGAACATAAACGGGAACCATGGAAGTAAATACGGATGAATAGGGACAGTAAGACAGAGTGCGCTTATCCACGCCCCCTTTAAGGACCTCTTAGGAATGGGGTGAGGTCCATGTAGACAGTTTGAGGTTGAAGCTGTGAGGGGTTGAAGCTGTAACCACAGAGTCGGGCATTGACCATTCCGTTACTGGTTGTATTTTCTGCAGTCGAGGTTGAAGCGGTTTACCTTTTTTTATTTTTATTTTTATATAAACAGTCCATCTTTCGTTTAAACAGTGTGTCATCAGGGTACAAATATCTTGTGCAATAACCATTACAATTAGTACATATTAGTTTGAAGTGGTTTACCTTGAATTGATTGTTTGCCTGTATATTATTGTGGTTGAAACTGAAGAAGTCATTGACAGGCAAGATACTGTAGCAGACAATTTTGTGTACTATGCTTAGATCGGACCGCAGGCAGCATAGTTCCAGATTGTCCAAGCCCAAAATTTCAAGCCTGGAGGCATAAGATATGCACTAACTGTGTACCTGGGGCACTATATCCTCTCATTGCTCCATCATAAAGGATATTGTAGCACTGAAACAGTGATAAAGGTCACTCCAAAGAATCAAGAGATTGGAGGGTTTTCTCCTCAGGGCTTGAAGGTAGAGCAAAGTTGAGGTTATTTGGAAAGCTCCATATTTTCTGTGATCCTGTCATTTCTGCAGAACCAATAGCGATGGTCACGAGTAAGGCAGAGGTCATCCAAACCAAAACTCACATCTGCCGAGTAGATGGCTTCTTCCCCAAAGATATCAAAGCAACCTGGAGGAAGGATGGACAAATCTGGCTGCAGGACACTTTGCATGGGTTGGTTGCCCCAAACTCAGATGGGACCTATCACTTCTGGCTCAGCATTAGGATCAATCCCAGTGAACAGAATCACTTCCAGTGCCATATAGAGCATGACAGCCTGAACAGTCCCCTGATAGTTGTTTTGAAAATGCCAGGTGAGTATTTGGGAAGGATAGAAGGATGGAAAGGCAGAGGATTTCTCACCAAAGTGAAAAAAGGAACAGAAGGCCAGAGACCTTTAGTTGTGTTGGAGATAGCCCCAGGAAAAATCTGACTCTCAGTGGATAGTTACTAAGTTTGAGTTTGTTTTGCACAGCACTGTTTCCATCTTGGAATATGACTCCTGCCTTTTGCCACGTTTCCCCGAAAATAAGATCCGGTCAAAAAAAAAAAAATGGTTTTTTCGGTGATCCAGAATAAAAGTCTCTATAGAATAAAATGTCAACGCCACCTACTCCCTCCCACCATCTGCTTGCCCATGGCCACAACGGCTTACAGGGCTTCCCAGGGCAGACAAACTTTTTGCCCGTACAGAGAAATGAAGGAGACTGGAAGCTTCATATGTTTGTAAATGGAGTCTCCCTCTGGGCAAAAAGTGTTTGGGCACCTATGCGGCCCTTGGGAATGGAGCAATTTGCTCAGTTCTCAACCACCCATCTGCTCCCAAGCACTTTTCATGAGGATGGATAAATGATGAAGACTGGACGCTTCACCTACTTGCAAATGTGGTGCTTTGAAACAGACCAATTAAGTGGACGAAGCTTCCAGAGTCTCTGTATGGGAGAAAAATGTGCCGCAGAGCCAGGTGGAGATAGAGGCATTGGGGGGGGGGTTTTCTTTCCTATTTNGCCAGGTGGAGATAGAGGCATTGGGGGGGGGGTTTTCTTTCCTATTTATCTTCACATTTATCATTACATTTCTGTGCCAACTATCTCATCAATAAAGCATATTTTTTTTTCTTTAGCACTCCACCCTGTGTCCATTATAAGCATTCTCCTGGCAGCTATCTTCTTTGCCACAGCTGGTGTTTTGAGTCCATTCTTGGGTATGTAAACGGGGAATGCATGTTGTGGTTGGA
>BHFT01008813.1:0-20948 GCA_004320025.1 Laticauda laticaudata
ACGTTGCCTAGATACTTCCAATTCTACGCGGGAGAAAACCCAAATAACCAAAGATCCATATATATATATATATATATTAAGTTATTCTCATCTTCCTCCTCATCTATTTTCTCTTTCTGTCCAGGAGGCTGAAGTTTTAAATTTTCCTGTCTTTTAAATTTTCTTATTAGCTGTATACCTCCAAGGTAGCAACTAGTTTGTTTCATTGCTGGGCTAGCAAAGGGTTACATAAGTGGAAACAAAATTCATTTTATATTGTGGCCACTGAACTGCTGTTATTGGCACTGTATGGCAAGGATATCTTTTGGATGTCTCCCCAGTCACAAAGCCTAAGATCTGCAACTCACTGTCGGCCCTAGATTATCAAAGAGAGTGCTTGTCCAAATTTGAGAGCCAGCTTTGAATGCATCAGGCTAGAAATTGGGAAACCACAAGTGCTAGTCCCACCTTAACCATAAAATCAGGAGGTTGGCCCAGTCACTTTCTCTCAGCACTTGGAAGAAGGCAATAGCAAACCTCTTCTGAAACATCTTGCCAAGAAAATTTCAGGGACTTGACCAAGTTATTTCTGAGAATCAGACTCAATATTATTGTTGTTGTTGTTATTATTTGCATAGTCAACCAGATGTTTAGACTGGATTTGGCATCTTTGTTTACCTTTTGAGTCCTTACCAAGGAAGTGGGATAGGCAAATCTGGATGTTTGACAGTGTTACAGATTTCGTCTCATGATAGAAGCTGTTCCAAATAAAGCCACCTTCTGCAATTGACTGATGGCAAATTTGTCAATGCCAGTGGTGCTCCGGTTGTTTTGGGATTGCACCGAAGGCAACTATTATTATTGGTATACCCTTGCTTGCCTTTGCCAAAGTCATTCTATTTCTGTTTGTAGATCTGTGTATTTTGTTGTCTTCTCCAATTCTTTCTCTTCTCTTTCTCATTCTCCAGACACTGCCTCATCCACTATCCAAACTGTTTCTTATTGACAATAATTAAGTCTGGAATGTTACGTAGTAACATTCTGTTTGAATTCTAAAGTCCCAGAGCAATTTTTACTTCTCCATTTTCTGTGAGTTTCTCTATTTTATGGTCCCATCAGTTCTTGCTTGCAGGAAAATGATTTCATGCAAATCTTCTAATGAACCATTGTTGCTACTTTGTCATTTCTTGCAGATCTTCCAATGCACTATTGTTGCTACTTTATCATTTCTTGCAGATCTTCCATTGCACCAATGTTGCTATTTTGTCATGCCGCTGCTTGTAGTCAGTTTGTGCAATCTTCTTGCAGCAGCTTACCAGGTGGCCTATTGTTTCTTCAAATTCTTTGCATAGGCGCCACTTTAAGGCCCTGTCACACTGGCCGACGGATGCAAAACGTTAGTAAAAAGGACACAGCGACGAAAGAAAATGTTCTCATCCATTGTATTCCGCTCTCAAAAGGGCAAAAATGTGCATAAACCAAAGCGGATAACACGGAAAGCGAATCGGAGGGGGAGGACGCAGGGTGGATGGAAAGCGGATCGGAACAGGAAGCCTCGCGGATGGAAGCGGATGGGGCGGATGGCCACATGCGTAAGGCTTCCGGGGGACTGCGCAAAGTGGATGCGAAACAGATACAGCGGATGCAGAATGGAGAGCCGAGCGGATGAAAGCGGATGCACAGCGGATGCCTAGCGGTGAAGCGGATGCACGAGCAGAAGCTAGCGGATGGCTAGCGGTGCCTAGCAGATGCCTAGCCATTCAATGCACATGCCGCGGGAGGATGCATTGTATCAGCCCCACAGATATAAAGGAAGCAGCTCCAAGCAGGTACAACCATTCAGAGGAAAGGACCTGCATGGCCCAGACATTATCGGGGAGTGCCTTGCCAGGCCTGCCCTGATGCCTTGCCTGCCGCCTTGGCTGCCAGCCTTTGGCTGCCTGCCATCCTGCCAGCTCCCTTCCAGCCTGCCTGCCAGCTTGCTGCCAGCCTTTGCTGCTTGCCTGCCTGCCTTCCTGCCGCCTGCCTGCCAGACCTGCCTGCCAGCCTTGCATGCTGCCTTCCTGCCAGCCTTGCCATTGCCAGCCTGCCTGCCAGCTGCCCTGCCTGCCTTACTGACCAGCCTGGCCTGCCAGCCAGCAAACCCCACAACCATTGGGGAAGAAGCAGAAAGCCTCAGCCATCTGCTGCCAGCCCTTGCAAGAGGACAGGGCCACCCTACCCACCCCCTGGCCCTCACTCTGCTTCATAGCTGGGCTTCTGTAGCATGGGCTCCGCTCTTCTGCGGCCGGGGCTTCTGCTGCTTCTGTTCTTCTTAGAGGAGCTTGATGCTGCTTGTCCTGGCGGTGCTGCTTCTGCTCGTGCTTACTCTGCTGATGGCTGCTTCATGGTGCAGTGGTGCTTCTGCTGATGCTGCTTCTGCGAGGAGCTGCTGATCTGCTGCTTCTGGTGGTGGTGCTTCTGCTTCGTGCTTTGCTCTGCTGATGCTGCTTCTGGCGGTGGTTGCTTCTGCTGGTGCTACTCTGCTGAAGCTGCACCTCGTCCTGCTTGGTCCTGTCGTGCTCCTGGTTCCTGCTCGTGCTTCCTGGTCTTGCTCGGTCCAGCTGTTCCTGCTCGTGCTCCTGGTCTTGCTCGTTCCTGCTGGTCCTGCTCATGCTCCTGGTCCTGCTCTGCTCCTGTCCTTGCTCAGGTCCTGTTCCATGGGGGTCCTGCTGCATGGCTGGCCTGCTGGTGCTTACTCTGTTGCTGCTGATCCTGGTACTGCTGTGCTGACTGCTGGCTAATGATGATGATTATCTGCCTGTTGCTGTTGCTGCTGGTGCTGTGGAGGAGCAGCCCCTAAAACCTGGAAGCCCCTCTTGTTGAGGGCCATCTGGTCCTGCAAAGGGGAGAGGCATATGTTGAGAACGGACAGGAGGCCAATACTCCTTTGGGAGGAAACGAGGATGAGGTGACTGGAGTGGCTGAAAAGATGATGGAGTATTCGTATGGGGAAGGGGACACAGGCTCTACAGGGACACCAAAATGGAAGCAGGCTGCTTGGGAGAGAGAAGTGGAGAGTCTGGCTACACATTGGAGGTGCTCCTCGGTGCTGTGAAAACATATGCACACCTGGTACAGGAAGCTGCCACCTCAAGAAATCTTGGCCAGCCACGGTCAAGCTGACAAGACAGAGAACCTACGTGATGGCCAGGTGCCAGGCTTCCTGGTAGGGGTGCGATCCACCACCGAGGAGCAGCCCCTCTCTAACCTCTCTCTCCGGAGCCTGCTGAGAGGCCAGTCCTCTTCCTGCCGAGAGTCAGCCTGTCTCAGGCGGTTTCTGTGGAGCATCCACAGCGGAGAAGCCATGGACAGCTGTTTATACCATGGCGGAGCACCGTTGGAGGACTCCCTGGTGCAGTGGAGAAAGGAGACGGGCACTTCCACCACAGTCTACCCACATCCACCCCCAGCTCCACCTCCTCAGAAAGCAGAGAGCCAGACAGGAGGGGCAGCGAGCCACACTGTCCCTTTCAGAGTCAAGGACACATCCGGAGCCAGCATAGATCTCCTCTCTCTGCTGGTTCCACACTGATCTCCTCATCTCCAACAGAAGCCCTTCCTCCCTATGGTTACCAGACCCTCATGGACATGGCGGAACCCTCATACCAGGTGTGTGAAGGACCGGATCACTGGAGCTGCTTCACAACCCTCCAGACCAGAGGGAACTTGCCTCCCACCAATCCAGGGTCTGTCAGGTGATGTCACTCCCAGTTCCAAAGCTTCCACAGCCCCTCACCTACCCAGGGCTATGGCTACCAGGAGGGTTCCAGCAGCACAGGCAGCAGCCCTTCCAGCAGGCACAGGCTCATCGGACATCACCAGTTGCCACCGGTTCCACACTGATGCCACCGATGCCACCCACGCCACTGATGCACTGATGCCCACCCATGCAGTCCTCACCAGCTGAGCCCAGAACAGCCCACTACCACTGGCTCTTCCTCCACCCACAGCCAAGCCCGGCCTCTAGTACCATGTGTTCATTGGTATTGGGACTGACACCTCATGGCATGGAGGAGGAGCTTCAACATCACGGGGCTGAGCAGCTTGTTGAGAGCTTCCTCAACACATTGTCTAACTATGTTGTCCATCTCAGGGCAGGCACCCCAGTGGGGGCTTCAGACCAGCACCCAGCAGCAGCCACCTCCACAGCACCTGACCCTTATCCCTGAGACTGGGCACAACCTCTGAGTGACCAAGAAGAGTGCCAGAGACTGGGTGGTTAACCTGTAGACTTTAATTGGACAGGGGACACACCTTGGGTCATTTTTCTTTTCACGCTTTATTAATAAAAGATTATCTTTGCTTCACACACCTTGCCTCATTTATTTTATTAAATAAAGTCTTGGTTGCGAAACTTTTAAAAATGGTTTAAGCCTTTGCATGCTTGTGCGGATGGCGGTAAGATTAGCGTGGGGTGAGCAGGATACCTTTGGCGGATGGGTTAATAGCTGTGGGATGGGCAGGGATACCTGTGGGGGATGGGTTGGAAGTGTTGGGATGGGTTAAGATAGCTATGGATGGCAGGCATACCATTTGGGATGGTGTTAAGATAGCTGTGGGATGGGTTGAGATAAGCTGTGGGGATGTGGTGACGATAGTTGTGGGGCGGCCGGGGGGCGGGCGGGGGGGGGGGGGGGGGGGATAGACTAAACCTCCAGTGGCAAGCATAGCTGGGACTGTATCGTCCACCCTCCCAGGTGCCACACCTATGGCCCTTATTATCAATACCATTAATCATTGATCCACAACATTTTGGTCAACATTAACACAACTCTTATTAAATTGCCCTGTTCATTGTGCCCACCAACCATTACATGGCCCAATCTTCATCCATGTGATAGGCAGTTGAAATGAAGCATCCATTAATCATCTACCCATCCTTTCTTGTCACTCACTTGCTCCAGCTGGGGAGTTGACACCAGTTTTCAGGAGGTGCGCTGCTTCTTCCTTACGTGAGGCTCTGTTGGGGCCTTGCACATCCTCAGCATTATCAGGTTCTGCCCTTGCTCCTTCCCAGGCTCCCATGTCCCCATCTGCCTTGTTGGGAGTCCACGAGCTGTTCTGCAGGACTGGGAGCGGGTGCGCATGAGATTTGTGCAGGATGCAGCAAGTTCATGTTCCCTCCTTCAGGGTCTCTGGCATGCTGTATGGTGGTGAGAGTACCTGGAACTGTGTCGGCAGGATGCCAAAGATTCTTCCACCACCTGCCTTGCCCTGGACGAGCCTATAGTTGAAGATCCTCTCTTCATGGTGAGGCATCTGGAGGTGCAGGGCTTCTGAGTTAGGTTCTGAGGGAGGAAGGCATTCATCCCTCATGATGAAGTAGAGCACATCTGCGTGTCATTGGGCAGGGGGTCTGGATCTTGGGGAAGCCCATTGATGAGGTGGCGTTCCAGCCGTCCTTGAGGTCACTGGCATTGTATACCTGGGCATCTGAAGCTGACCGTTGCCTGAAAATCGACTGTACATGAACTTGTAGTCAGCATTGGCATGGCGAGAGGACAATGCTGAAGAAAGCCTTTAGTTGAAATAAGTGGAACCGGACTGCTTGGTGCTTTGCAGGCCACTGTGTTGCATCTATGGCTCCAACGGTGTGTGGGGAAGTTCCACTCTGATACCACTGCTCGTGCACTTTCTTCTATCCTTCTTTCATGGAGGGGGCACTGGAGGGAGCTCCTCCAGGTATTCCAATCCTCGTCATGTATGCTCCTGCACACTCTCTGCACCACAATACTGTTGGTGTTGTGTTGGCACCCTCAGCCGTACTGGCATGCCTGTAGGTGGTCCTCTGAGGCCAGGGGGCGCAGGTCAGTGCCACTTGAGCCAGGGTCCAGTGTGGGTGGAAGTTGGTGCTCTGCTTGGTCAACCTGGATGTCAGCCGCTGCACAACTTTGTCAAACATGGCTGGAGGCTCCTCATGAAGTTGCTGGAATGCTACATTGTCTTCGTTCCTTAGCTCACCTCAGGTTTGTTTAACAGTGCATACTCTCGTTCTTCTCCCGATCCATGCTTCGGACCCAGACGCTTCTTTGGCCGCCTCCTTTTCTTCCCAGTAGAGCTCACAGAGGCCTATAGATGGGCTTCGCACTGTGGCAGAACATCGTGGCTTTCCAAAAGGATTGTTCACGATCCAAGGTGACATTGACTGGATGCTGCTGGAAGAGAAAGAGCCAGATGAAGGCTGCAGAGGTCTGCCACAGCAGGCTGCTCTGGACTGAAAGTTGAGTCCAGGTGAGTTGCTCCCCTTTTATAGGCAATATAGTTTCCACTATGTGTTTCTTGCATCCTCTAGGGCATCACTCTGAACATCCTTAATATCCGAGATAGTCCCTCTGCGAACGTTTTTTTCTGTCCTTTAATGCTCTTTCGTGCTGACATCTGCTTTCACTACCTTTTTCCGTCAGTGCTACTAACTCTGCGGTCCGTTCCGGTCCGTTCACTTTTCCTGTTGTCTGCTTTCTGTGTGGAGCGATGTGAGTTGCGCGATGTTGCAGGCAGATCCTACGGACTGTATGCGACGCGTAACGCATGCTGACGGAGGCAGAACGGATGTCCCCCCATATGCTAGCGATGCAGAACGGACGCGTGTTGGGTACATTTTGCCGCTCAGAAAGGTTTTGAGCAGGTCAAACTTCTTTGACGTGGATGAAATGTCAGTAGTCGGATGCTGGACGGATAGAGAGATGAAAAATGGAGGGCAGTGAGTAACGAACGGAAGCATCGCGTTAACCAACGGATGGCAAGTGTTTTTCTCCATTTTACATCCTCTTTCCATCCGTTGGTGCAGTGTGACAGGGGCTTTACTGTCTGTTGCTGTCTTTTCAATTCTGGCTTTGTATGTATTTGTTGTTGTTATTGTTGCTGCTGCTGTTGTTATTGTTATTTTTCCCAGACTGTCACCAGTCTCCAGAAATTGGTAAATTCATCTCTTATTGTACAAACGATGGTAAATGCAGAATGTTTTTCACTGAAGCTCTATTCCCATCATTAGTGTTTTATTTACTGAGTGTGCTGAGACCTGTTATTAAAAATACATGCACCAAACTCATTATGTTGAAGAGGTAAATTGTCAAACATGTAGCAATGCCTTAATGATGCAGGATAAAGATGCTTCCCATATCTGGCTTGTGTTTTTTTAACCAAACATTTAACATGTTGCTGTTTATTTTTATTTTATTATTATATTGGCTTTCCAGAACAAGGGAAACACTACCAAGAAGCTCTGTTTTCAGGCTTCCTCCCTTTTGACTTCCCACAGCAATATTTTCAGCCTGGCCACTTAGCCAGCAGGTAGTAGCAGTGGCACTTAGTCTTATATACCACTTCACAGTGCTTTAAAGCCCTCTCTAAGTGGTTTACAGAATCAGCCTATTGCCCTCAACAGTCTGGGCCCTCAATTTACCCAGCTCTGAAGGATGGAAGGCTGAGTCAATATGAAGCCTGGTGGGATTCGATCTGCCAAATTTCAGGCAGCCGGTGATCAGCAGAAGTAGCCTGTATTGCATTCTAACCTTTGCACCACTGTGGTTCAGCAGGCAGAGAGAATCTACTCATTTTTTTAAAAAAAATGTGAACTTCAAACTCAATTAAGTTTTATTTTCAAAAGGTAGTACTTGGGTTTTTTTTTTTACATGACATCTTTTCAAATATGGTCCCTTGTTTAAAAAAAAGGTTTGCTTGCCTGCCCTGCCTGATTATCTGTTTAACTATGACTGACTGATTGACTGATCGACTGACTGATTTACTGACAGGTTGACTGACAGTGGGACAGGGAGTTCCGCAAGTATCAAAAGAGGCATCATTGGGCATGTGGTACCCACAGATTCCATAATGGGAACCAGGAATGGAAGCATTTCCAACCATACAGAAAAACATCCCGTCTAGCTGGTTCCTGCACCAATGTCCTATCCTTAGGAAGACTTTCCTAATATTTCACTGATCTTCTTGCCCCTTGACCACAATGCTCACTGACCTCTGTGGGAAAATGACATGGCCTTAAGTATTTTTGCATGAAGAAGTGGTGTTCAGCCAGTTCAGGCCAGTTCTAGTGAACCAGTAGCAAACATTTTGACTGGTTCATAGAACTGGCAAATAGCACTTCTGGCTGTCCCTGCCCACCTGCACCTGCTCTTAACTCTCCTATATTCTGTTGTTTATTAGCTCAACTGATTTGCACAGCAGAGTGGGTTGCCGCTCCTCAGCTGAGCTAAAAAGCAGCACAGCTCACCAGCATTGATACAGAGGGTAGTCTTTGAGCCCTGCATGTGAGCGCATGCAGCTCGCATTAGGTGCACCTGCATAGCTTATCAGCATTGATACAGAGGCCCATGTTTGAACCCTGTTAGGAATGTAAGTCACCTAACAGTTGGGTTGGAAAATATATAAACCAAGATAGACATTTTAATCCTGTCTCTTTTAGGTAATGCTAAAATTGTATTTGGGTGTGGTTCCTCAAATGACCATAAGATGGAGCCAGAAACCTGGGTTGTTCTGTCCTGTTATTGAGACTGTTCTGCTCCTGCATTTCCCTATTGACTGTTGCTGTTCATAGTTCTTTGATTTGATCTAAGTCTTTTACTGAACTGTTTATGACACTGAACTTTGTTATTGGATTATCCCTGGACTGAAAACTGATTGCTTTAACCATGTATGACTTGGACTGTTTGTTGAACTTTCTTAACCGTTTTACTGGAAGTAAAAATCTACATTTTTACTATACAGTGTATCTGTGTGCTGATTGTGTGTTATTCTTCACCACTCTCACTACGTCTCCCTGTGTGTACTCATTCTCCTAATAGGGAATTACCTCAATAAATCCTGTGCAAAGTGTATGAAGCAAGGTCTCTGAACTGATAAGATTTTTGTTTGAAACCCACCACTATGTGTATGATGGCATTTTAATGCTTTGCATTAGAATTTTAGAAGATTTTTGGGGATCCCCAGAGGAAAAATATTCATAAGAGCTATGCTTCTTGATTTGCTTTGTGCCATCTGTTTTCTATAGGCACTGAGAGGTTTCTGTGTCCAGACACTTTTTTTTAAAGTGTCATAGTCTCTGAGTGCCAAAACAAAGCAAAACCTTGGCAGGCATTAAGAGAACCCCTGCTAATTGCTGGATTCCAATCACCTTTCCTTCCTTACACCTCTTTGTAATTTAGGCAGCTTTCCCAGGTTTTTTTTGCAGAAGCCCAAAAGAAACACTTGATTGCAAATCCTAGAGTCCTCTGTGATGCCACGTTTGCCCTGGAATGATCCCAAAACTCTAGGAAGTGTTTGCAACATCAAGATGAGCAACTAAGTCTCTTCACAGTGCAGCAGGATCTCAATGTGGGGCCATTCTGTTTAAAAAGAAAGAAAAGAGCATCTGGACAACTGTAAATAAAACATCTTTACTCATCTAAATTAAGTTTTTTTTAAGAAATGAAGATGTTTTCAAGTCAAGGTTTACACCTGAAAATCTCATTGCTTAATGTTGTCTTGTAGTTACTAGCTTCTGAGCTCAGCCAAGCTTGATTTGAAGACTGTCTCTTAATGAAACTGGCCATGAATTGCATAAGTTCTTATGCATGCATAAGAACTCGTTATAGTGTAATAAACCCCTTTAATTTTTCAAAAATGTTTTTTGCTATGCATAATCCATCTTTTTATATTATTGTTTTTAAAATAGCTCCAGACTATTTTTACAAGTTTTCATATACTAATCAACTCTATCCTTTTAAAACAAAACTGGGGAATTTCTATTGGTCATCATTCACACGCAGAGAGAAAGACAGAGGGAGAGAGAGACAGAAACAGAAACAGAGATAGAAAAAGAGACACACTGGGAGAGAGAAACAGAGACAGACAGACAAAGACAGAAAAACAGAGAGACAAAGAGATAGATAGCTCTGTATGCAACTTTCCTTAATACACCAATTTTCTCTGCACCTTTCTTAAGTACTTTCACTCTATTTTGTCTTAATTAAAACCCTAGAGGTTTTTTTTTGTTTTATGTCTTTAACTGCTACTATTTTTCTCTGTATTTTTTCTATTCTTTACAATGTCTAAATCGGTAGCAAATGGAAACTGATCTTATTTCCTCCAAGCTTTTTATTTTTTATCTTCACAACAATCTAACACAGACAGTCATCTAAAATTTTAGAAAAGATGATATATTTGTCTCTATCTCATAAGATACTGGCTATTGATTTTAACATTTCAGTGTTAAAATGTCTGCTCCTTTCCACAAATATGAAATTTAAATGTATTTTTAGTAATGCTGTGTGTATGTGGTTTTATATGCATTTTTCTCTTTGCTATATATAAGGAACTGGCTTGGAACTTCCTTAAAACTGCATTATAAAATATAAATATAACAAACAATAAGCAAAATTCATGTATTCTATGACTGATAAGGAAACAAGGCAGAATAAATATGCTGTTTCATAGCAATGGAAAATAAATATATAGTGGTGGAATTACTGTCAGGAACAAAGAATCAGGGATATATGTTAAGTTGCAGTTCAGAATATTTATTGCTCAAGCCTATGTACAAGAATCTGGTCAACTAAAATGCAACACTAAATTGGTTCCTGATAAGAGTCAATGGAATTCAAGAGCAGTTTGATTTAGACCATTTGTGGTAATGTAATGAGTCCAGGCTGATGACCTATTTATCTCCACCTTTCAGCTCTGTCTGCTTTTCTCCTACAATTACTCTTTCATAGAATTCTATGTTGGAATGAATGCTGGCTATTAATTATTATTGTTTTTATTTCTCAATTATCATCTCACCTGTTTACATTGTATAGCCTTATTTAGTCCCTTTTGCCAAATGGAAGTAAAAGAACAAAAATTGCATGTCCCGGTCTTAATTGTTTTCAATGTACATATCCTGAATGGATAGCATGAGTGACGGCTATGTGTGTAAAGATGTTTCAGGAATGGGAAAGTTTCTCATATATTTGCTTTGAGCTACATTATATGCTAATGCCTCGGATTTCATAATTGGATGAGATTCAATAAAAACAATTGAACCTGAGTTATTTTGGATCTTTGAACACAGCATGTTCTTGTCTCATTTCTTTTCTATCTTGCCTTGTCTATCTTGTCATATCTTGTCTCATTTCTCATAGAAAAGGAGACCTGCTGGGCTTCCCAATGGAAGCTTTTGAGACTGCAAGAGACAAAATGTCCTCTGTATCTATAGGAGACAATTTGCAGCTTTCAGGACAAAAAGGACACTTGAATTTTAAAGGATATGAAAAAATGAAACAATAACTAATATTTAAAATGTTCCAGACATTTAGAAAAATAATAATAACCTTATGAATTTGATGGTGAATTGAAGGTCATAAAAATAGCAACAGGTGCTGATTTTTGCAGATCCAAACTACAGCTGTTGTAAAAGAAGTCAATCCCTAAATCCAAACAAATTGTTGGAGTCCACAATTGGCTTTTTAACAGTATGTGGTATAAATGTGGATGTCCACAATGGAATACAAATGTCAAACTGCCCTTTTAGTACTTAGACTCTGCATCAGTGGAGTGGCAAAGTTTGTGTACCAATGTAAGTTTATTATTTAGATGAAATCTCAACATATTCCTGATGGAAATATTTGTGTGAGTGTGTTCATGCATCTGTGCAATTTTGATTCAATTTTGACTTCTGGCAAGTAGATGCATAAATCCATATAGTTGCCAGGAGTGGCTTGCCATTGCCTTCTTCCTAGGGCCTAAGTCACCCAACTGCCTTCTGTTAGCATGGTACAATTTCACATTGCCTGAATACCTTTAACCACCACACAGAACTGGCCTTCTGTCTAGGAACTGAGTTAGATGATAGATAGATAGATAGATAGATAGATAGATAGATAGATAGATAGATAGATAGATAGATAGATAGATANGTTCTGTGGGTGTGGCTTGGTGGGCATGGCAGGGGAAGGATAGTGTAAAATCTCCAGTCAGAGGTGGTATTTGCTGGTTTTCTGAACTACTCAAAATTTCTGCTGCCAGTTCTCCAGAACTGGTCAGAACCTGCTGAATACCACCTCTGGAGAGGATGGACAGTCAGACCAAAATCTGATTATTTTCTTTCAAGATAAGCAACATTGTGCAATGCATTAGAACAGAATCTTAAACCTTACAAATTGAAGACCTGAGATTAAAAAATAAAAATAAATGTTGCTAAATCTCATTTTGCCAATGCTAATCATAGTTTTCTCAGTTTTCAAATTGTCTTTGCTTCTCTCATGACAATTCACCATTTTATTCATTGTCATTTATTCTTGGATATGCATCCTTTTAATTAGATATGTGGTCACCTGTATCCTCCAGTGTTTGCTTCAATCTACATTTAGATGTGAATATATCTTCAGATCAATGTTCGTATCAATATATTTACCAGAATGTTTGTAAAGATCTAATTTGTCTTTTAATATCCATGTATCAGCTTTTTCCAACTTATGGCCCTCCAGATGTGATAGACCAACTCTCACAATCCCCAGCTAGTACGCATATTCATTTCCAGACTCACAATACATATATGTGAGCTCTCATTATTTTCTTCTTCCTATTTACAGCAACAGTGACAAACATCACTGCCTTTTTTGGGCTCATTAAGAGATAAGGCTGAAAGTCCTGAAGTCCTGCACAAAAGACAAAATGTCTCTATTGAAAGGTGGAGAACTGATCAATGTCAGTGTTTTTGTTAATCAAGGCAAACTTTCATACCTATGTTGGCCTGTCACTAACCAATAACTACTAAATGTTATTTAATCAGGTAATTCTAAGCTCTTCCCCATCACAAGCACGACTCCTTAGATCTTCCAAAAATACCTAAAATTTTCAACTGTTGAAAGTTATTGATCTTTTTTCCTTTAAAGAAATAAATGGGAATATGCCCTGAGACTGTCAGAATGCTGCAAGGGATGATCTAATGTTTTGTCTTTCACCTGGCTGGCCTTTCCACTATGGAGAATTCTTATACTGTGGTTAAAAACTCCCAATAGTCATATACCTTGTTTACAACTGTTCCCATTACATTAGTGAGTTCCATTACAAATGGGGATCAAAACCTTGTCTCTGACAATATTTTCATCAGTCTAAACAGCTTTGGGAATCCTGCAGCAACTCTGTGGCAACTGTGAACACCAGAAAAAGGAAACTAATCATCTATACACCTTCCAACGAAAGATATACCCACACAACTTTATCAGAAAGTGCCTGACCATTCAACCTATTATAGCTCAACCAACACAAATGCTGTGAAAAATATAACACAATTGTTGGAAGAAATATACATCTGGTTCAGTTCCAAGTGTGGAGAAAGATTCTGGAAATGTGGAGGCTGATTGGAAATATAGTTTATTGCTGAAGAGGACCACATGGGTTGAGGTCCTGGGTAGATGACCATATGAAGTGAAAAGTGAGAGTTATTTATACTTTCTCTTGGGCCTTGCCCTTCAGTTTCCTGTTCCTGTGCAAGAAATGTATTCTATTAGCTGCTGTAGAGGTCATGTGCAAATCCTAGGAGTTTGTCTGAGATAAGTTTGGTTGAAGCCTGGACTGGTGTAATGTCCTTAGGATATTTTGCAATGCAGAGAGACCTGCTGCTAGATAATAATCCTATTATGTCCAGAGGGTCATGTCTTAATCCCATCACCTTGGAGCTGAAGGTCTTTTGTCTTGTAGATGGGCTGTCCCAGTCCTTCTTAATGGGCACCAAATAATTGCTGGGGGCAGGGAACTGGGGCTGAGTTTTTGTCTCCCTTAAGATTTCATTTCTCTTTTCGGAGAAATATAATATTCTGTCTTTTTAATATTTCCTAAAATATTTCATTCTTCTAGGAGGGGTCGGTGCTAATTTACTACATTACCATATATCAAAAACACCATCAGACTATTGCAACCAGCTGGTATCACTGTAGCACATAAACCAACTAAAGTCCTCCAGAACATCTGAAGTAAACCAAAAGACCCAGCAGTCCCAGAAGAAAAAAACAAGAATCATGTAGAACATACAGTGTAAGAACTATAACAGCCACAATGTAGGACAAACAGGAAAAAGACTACCACAGCACACCCATGAACACCATCTGGCAGTCAGAAGACATGATGAGAACTTTGTAACTTCACAACACATGGAGAGGCTCAACCTTAATTTCAACAGGATAACTGTGGGCATCCTAGATCAAGCCAAGGCCAAAAACACCAGAGAATTCCTGGAAGCCTGGCACTCAGGCAAATGGGTCATCAATGGGGACATAGAGATATACACTATCTACATATCACTTCAAAGAGACATTCAGCAATCAACATATATGAGCATAACACCTAGATTAACTCTAGATCAACAATTAAAAAGTAAGCAATACCCCAGTCAAGGAACTACTAATGCAGACAATCTAACTACAAATAACAGACTTATCAAAGAACCACCAAGATTACAATTACCAGTATTGACAGAGCAAGTGACTAGTATATAAAAATAAGAGCAAAACCCACTCCCTTCTAGCATTGGTTATATTACCTAGTTTGGTAATGAAACATCTGCAAGAAAACCACCATTCCATTCCCCACTATGCAGTCAGAGCTGAAGAAGCTTCTTGGATGAGAAGTGAAATGTCTTCAAAAAAACAAACAAACTAGAAAGTCCAGTTGCCTCCTGAAAAAACACCTTTGGGACAACCATGACCTGGATGACTGAGAATCTCTACAGACATCTGCAAGAAAACCACCAAGCTCAGAGAGCATTAAGAACCCCAGAATTCAACCCTGAGCTATATATATTATCTTCTATCAGTGTTGGGAATCATAATTTCCTTGCATGGAGTTTTATCATGTGACTCAAGGAGTTTTTTTTTTTTTTAAAGTTGGTTGTGTTTAATGAGATTCTATCATTCAGGCATATCTCAACCTGCAATTCAGCAGCAAGATGATGCCAATTTAGTCTCTGGAAAGTATCCTAAATATCTTCCCTTCTCCTTTTTATTCTATAGCAATTTCTTGTAATTTAAAAAGAAAAGGAAAAAAGTAGCAACCAAGGTAATGGGATTATTTGTTTTTGATATATATATATGTCCACTGGTATAGCATCGTAAGAAAAATAAATCATGCACTATAATTGGTAAGACATATCATATGGGTTGCTCTGTTTACCTAATCTTCATTAAAGTGAAGAAGGATCAAGTGGAGGATACTTAGATTCAGATCACACTAAGAGGAAAGAGAGCAGAAAGTTTAAGGCCCTGTCACACTGGCCGACGGATGCAAAACGTTTGTAAAAAGGACACAGCGGACGAGAAAAATGTTCCATCCGTTGTTATCCGCTCTCAAAAGGGGCAAAAATTTTGCATAACCAGAGCGGACAACACGGAAAGGAAATGGACGAGGGGAGGACGTAGGGCGGATGAAGTGGATGCTCCATGGAAGCCTAGCAGATGGAAGCAGATGAGAGCGGATGCACATCCGCAAGGCTTCCGGAGGGAGCGCAGCAAAGTGGATGCGGAACAGAAAGAGCGGATGCAGAGTGGATGCCAAAGCAGATGAAGCGGATGCACAGCGGATGCCGAGCGGATGAAACGGATGCAGAGCGGAAGCCTAGCACAATGCCTAGCGGAGCCTAGCCGATGCGTCCTAGCGCGATGCCCTAGCGATTCCACTATGCGTTTCGACTGTCCGGCGAGATGCGAGGATTGTGCATTGCGTCCAGCCCTGCGGATGTAAGGGACAGCAACTCCCAAGCAGGTCGCCATTCAGAAGGAAAGACCTGCTTCCAGACACAGCTTGCCAGCCAGCCAGCCAGCCAGCAACCCAACAACCATGGGGAAGAACGGAAGCCTCTGCCATCTGCTGCCAGCCTGGCAAGAGAGACACGGGCCCAACCATCCCACCCCTGGCCTTACCTCTGCTTCTGCTGGGCTTCTGCAGCCCGGGCTCACTCTTCTGGGGCTGGTGCTTCTGCTGATGCTGCTTCTGGAGGTGGTGCTTCTGCTGAATCTGCTTTCTGGCGGGTGTGCTTCTGCTGGTGCTTACTCTGCTGGCACTGCTCCTGGTGCTGGGGCTTCTGCTGGTGCTGACTTCTGCTGGCGCTACGCCTGATGCTGGTGCTTCTTGCTGGTGCTTACGCTGCTGATGCTGCTCCTGGTGCAGTGCTTCTGCTGGTGCTTACTCTGCTTGCCGCTGCTCCTGGTCCTGCTGGTCCTGCTGGTGCTTACTCTGCTGGCGCTGCTCCTGGTCCTGCTGGTCCTGCTGGTGCTCTGATCCTGCTCGTGCTCCTGGTCCTGCTGTGTGCTCCTGGTCCTGCTAGACTGCTGGTCCTGCTGGTGCTCCTGGTCCTGCTCCTGGTCCTGCTGGTGCTGCTGGTGCTCCTGCTGCTGCTGCTGGTGGTCCTGCTTTTCTGCTACTATTGTTGCTGCTGGTGTTGGTGGTTGGTGTGGAGGAGCAGCCCTACAACCTCGAAGCCCCCTTCTGATGAGGGCCCATATGCCCTGCCAAAGGGAGGAAAGGCAGACGCAGAAACGGGAGAGGAGGCAATACGACATAGAAGAGGAAACATGAGGATGAGGTGCTGGAGTGGCTGAGGGAGAACGAGTATCTATGGCGGAAGGGACACAAGCTCTATTGCGACACCAAAAGGAAGCAGGCTGCTTGGAGAGAGAAGGCGGAAGCCTGGGCTACACATTGGAGGTGCTCCTCGGCTGGTGGAAACATATGCACACCTGGTACGGGAAGCTGCACCTCAAGAAATCTGGCCAGGCCGCAGTCAAGCTGATGGACAGAGAAGAACTATGTGTATGGCAAGTGCAGCTTCTTGGAGGGTGAGATCCGCCACCGGAGGAGCAGCCCCTCTCACAACCCTCTCTCGTCAGGCAGCCCTGCTGAGAGCCAGTCCTCTTCTGGCAGAGAGTCAGCTCCTGTGTCCAGGCAGGTATCTGTGGAGCGGTGCCACGACGGAGACCCCCCGGCAGCTGTTACTACCCGTGGCGGAGTGGTGGAGGACCCCTGATGCAGTGGGAGCAAGGAGAGGGCACTTCCACCATAGCCCAACCCACATCCACCCCACCCCCACCCCCACCCCCACCTCCACAGAAAGGCAGAGAGGCAAACCGGAGGGACAGAGCCACACTGTCCTGCTGGAGATAAGACACACCATCAGGAACAGCATAGATCTCCTCTCTCAGCTGGTACACACCGAGCGCCCCTATCCTCCAACCAAAAGCCCTTGCCTCAACTATGTGCAACAGACCTCATGAACATGGCGGAAACCCCAGTACCAGGGCTGGTGAAGGACAGGAATCACTGATCTTCTTCACAACCCTCAAAGACTAAGATGAACTTGCTCCACCCAGTCCAGGTCTGTCCTCCACCCCAGGTGATGTCACTGCCCTTCCAAGCTCTTCGCACAGGCCCTCTCCTACCAAGGATATGCTTTACCAGGAGGTCCAGCAACACTAGGCAGCCCTTCAAAAGTCCGCAGGCACATATACATTGGACTGCCACGGGTGCCAACTGATGCCACTGATGCCACCCACACCCACCGATGCCACCACACGCCACCGATGCCACCATCCCACAGATGCCAACGACTCCAGTTCCTCACCCAGCTGCAGACCAGACAGCCCCACTACACTGCTCCTTCCTCCACCCCACAGCAAGCCCGGCCTCAGTAACATCTGTCATCGGAATTGGGGCTTGACACCCATGTCAAGGAGGAAGGGGCTCTCAACATCATGGGGCTGAGCCAGCTGTCTGAGAGCTTCCTCAAAAACACCGTCGACCTTCTGTCCTCTCGGGCCAGGCACCCCAGTGGCTTCAGACCACACTCCAGCAGCCAGCCACCTCCCACAGCATCTGACCCTTCACCCCTAAGACTGGCACACCCTTGAGTCGACCAAGAAGAGTGCCAGAGACTGGGGTTGACTTACCTGTTGACTTTATTTTTGCTTTTGGACATTGTACTGTTTGGGTCATTTTTCTCTTTACAGCTTGTTATTAATAAATATTATCTTTGCTTCACACACAAGCTGCATTTATTTTATTAACATAAGTCTTCGGTGGAAAACTTTTAGAAATTGTTTCAAGCCTTTTGCATGTTGTGCGGATGGGTAAGGATAGTCAGCTGGATGGCAGGGATACATTTGGGGTGTGGTACATGCTGTGGATGGGCGGGATACACTATTAGGTCGATGGGTTTATCATAGCTGTGGGCATTAGATAAACCTCCAGTGCAAGTATAGTGGGGACTCTTGGTAGCGCACACTCCCAGTGCCACACCTTATGGCCCTTTAATGTATCAATAACAATGTAACTGCATTGATCCACACATTTGAACATAACAGAACTCTTTATTACAATGCCCTGTTCATTGTAGGCCGCCCCAACATAGCATTGCCCAATCTCATCTGTGTGATGAGACAGGCTGAGGACAGCAATCCATTAAGCATCTATCATCCTGTCGTTGCCATCCCACTTGCTCCAGCTGGGGAGTTTTGATTCAAGTTGTCTCAGGAGTTGCACCTGCTTCTTCCCTCCACGTGAAGCTCTGTTGGGGCCTTGCAACATCCTCAGTTCTATCAGGTTTCGCCCTTGCGCTCCATTTCCCAGGCTCCTATGTCCCCATTTGCCTTGTTGGAGGTCCACGAGCCTGTTTTCTGGCACGACTGGGTTAGCAGGTGTGCATGAGATTGTGCAGGATGCAGCAAGCTTCCATGATCCTCCTCAGGGTCTCTCTGGGCGATGCTGCATGGTGGTGAGAAGATACCTGGACACTGTGTCAGGCCAGGATGAAAGCGTTGCTCCACCACCCGTTTGCCACTGGACTGCCTGTGGTTGAAAGATCTCTCTTCACAGGTGAGGCTTCTGGAAGTGTAGGCGCTTCATGAGGTAAGGTTCTGAGGGAGAGCATCATCCCACGATGGAAGTAGGGCACATCTTGTGTGTGGTTTGGCTGGGGTCTGGGATCTGGGAGCCCATGATGAGGTTCTTCCAGCCCCTCCTTGAGGTCACTGGCATTGTATACCTGAGGCATCTGGAGCTGACCCATGCCTGAAGCTCGATGTACAATGAACTGCTAGTCGAGCATCGACCATGGCGAAGAAGGATGATGCTGAAGAAGCCCTTGTAGTGAAATAAGTGGACCCCAACTTGGCTGGTGCCTTTTTAGGCACCGTGCTTGCCATCTATGGCTTCCAACCGGTGTGTGGGGAAGTTCCACTCGTGATACACTGTTCTGCAACTTTCTTCCAGCCTTTCTTCAGTGTGGGGCACTGGATGTAGCTCCTCCAGGTATTCTTTGATGATGGCCTGCACCACTTCTCTGCCACAATGCTGATGGTGTTTGTGTGGCACCCTCCAGCCGTACTGATGCTCCTGTATGTTGGTCCCTGGGCCAGGTGGCGCAGAGTCAGTGCCACCTTGATGGCCATGGGTCCAGCTGGCCGAAGGTTGGTGCTCTGTGCTTTGGTCAACCTGGATCATCAGCCGCTCCACAACTTTGTCAAACATTGGCTGAGGCATCCTCATTTTGTTCTGAATGCACGAGGGTCTTCCTTCCTCAGCTCCACCATCGCTTTGTTTACAGTCTGTTACTCTGCTCTTCTCCGATTCCATCTTCGGACCCGACACTTCTTTGGCCACGCCTTTTCTTCCCGTAGAACAGTTGAAAGAGCCTGTAGATGGCTTCTGCACTGTTGCAAATGAAGGTTGGTACGTGATTTAATGATCCATGGTGGACATCAATGGATGCTGTGGAAGAGCAAGAGGCAGATGAATGCTGCAGAGATCGTGCCACAGCAGGGCTGCCTGCACTGAAAGTTGAGATCCAGGTGAGTTGCTCCCCCTTTTAATAGGCAATATAGGTTTTCCACTTAGTTTGTCCTTTTGCATCCATCTAGGTATCCTCTAGACATCCTAATATCCAAGATAGGTCCCCTCTGCGAATGTTTTTTCCATTTAAATGCTTTCTTTGTGAGCTGCATCCACTTTCATCCTTTCTCCATCCGTGCTTACTAATGCTGCACGTCCGTTCCGTTCCTTCCCTCTGTTCCGCTTTGCTTGGAGCGGATGTGAGTTGCATGATGCACAGCGGATGCCTAGTGGAGTATAGCGGACGGCATAACGGATTGAGACGGATTATAATCGGATGTTCCCCATGATGCGTTGTGGATGCAGAACGGACGCTTGGAACATTTTCCGCTCAAAAAGTTTTGACAGCTCAACTTTTTTGAGCGGATGGAACCTCAGTCGACTGATGTGGACGATTGAGCAGAGATGAAAAAACGCACGGAGCAGTAGTACCAAAACAGATGTATCGCGTTAACCAATGGATGGGCAAGTGTCTCTCCATTTTACTCCTCTTTCCATCCTTTGGCTCCAGTGTGGAACACAAAGGCTTTTAGTTATTTCAATTTAATTAATCTTGAGTGTTCTGTTGACATTTTTGCTCCCTCTCTTACGTGTATCAATTCTCTGGCTCTATCAAACATTCTCTCCTCTCACTGTGCGCGGATCACACATAATCATCAATACCTTCTTTCACAATTCTACCTCTCTAATACCCTTTGATTGTGTTTTAAGGGTCGATCTCTAATACTCTTCTCAGCCTACAATGTTGGTCTCACGTCTCTTCATTGACCAATTACTAAGCCGTCCGAAATAATATAGGAGAATTAAATATGTTTAATACATTATTGCGCACTTTAATTTTAGCACATATCATTTCCCTCATAGACTTAATATTACGCTCGCAATATACCCTCAAAACACTCATCTAGTAGTCTTTACCCTAAAGGCGGTCAACTTCTCCTCATACAGGTTTAGATGGTTTACATCTTTAATAGATGTGATTTCGGAAGCCTTTGCTTACCTGGTATAGCAAATTTGGATATAGGTACCTCACTTTTTTTTGTGCGAAAGCCTAGAAAACACATCTTTTGTAAATGTGT
>BHFT01008814.1:0-14772 GCA_004320025.1 Laticauda laticaudata
ACGGATGGCAAGCTGTTTTGTCCATTTTACATCCTCTTTGCATCCGTTGGTGCAGTGTGACAGGGGCTTTAACTTAGTCTGAGGCATTACAAGCAGCTGCCCACTATTTCTCCCTTTAGGACATGGGAGATTATAATTTTTCTTGTCCCTAGTTCCTTGTTAGATTCATCCTCTTTTCTAACTATTATCTTTCATTGACTGACTTCGGAACCATAGCAATTTTGGCTCCATTTTGTTGCATTAACAGTTACTGTAGTTATGCTGATGGACAGCCATTACAATTTCTCTCCAATAATTCATTGTGTAGGAAGGAATAGTACAAAGTGGAGGTTGCTTTGTTCAGACACAGGAGAAGGTGGGAATCTCAGGCGCAATTGTTCTTTCTGCTGGGATCAAATCTATACAACATAAAAATGGTATATTTGAGAGATTTGTGATATAGAAAGCCTTTACAGGCTTTGGAGGTGGTAGAAAATTGTACATTCATTTTATCTGTTCCATGGTATCTTATTTATTTATTTTGAATTAGATAGCCATCCATTCAATGTATGACTCTTGATGAGAAACAAGTACAAATTAAGACTAAAAACATTGACATATCCCCCCCAAATAACATGCCATAGGAGGGGGAAACAGAAATATTGACACCTACAATCTCCTGAAAACAGCCTTGCTAAACATCCCAGTCCAATGCCTAGGGAAAGAAGACAATGTTAGAACTATCTAACAATGTTAGAACTATCTAACTATCTAAGACAGTGATAGAACTATCACTGGTAAGTAGCTTGTCCAGTCTCAGCATTATGGTCCAAGAGGTTGAAGATGTGCACTTGCTGATTTTTAAAGGAATTACCTATTTGATGATGATGATGATGATGATGATGATGATGATGAATAGGTTTGGACAAAATAAGATAACTTTTTCACATTTATTTATCATACAAATATGACTCTATAAACATCTGACAAACAGTTAAAATGCATATGAAAACAAGGGGAAAAATTCAGTACAACAATTTAAAAACAAGGAAGAACCAATGTAACACACATATAAAAAGCCATCATAAAGTACAAAAATAAACAAATAAATAAACTCTCACAGATGAAATAATTCATCAAAAGACTGAGCATAGCCACTGCAGTGGCTTCTGGCAGGTCCCCAACTTCATTGTCAAAACCATGTTTTCATGGTCTTGCAAAAGGAAAAGAATAAGGATAATGTAAAACTTCTTCCGAAAAGAATTTTCCACAGCTGTGGAACCCCTGGTGAACTGTTTGTCTCAAACTCACTGTTACTCCCTCACTCTACTTCTCGCTCTGACATTTGATGGAGAATAAAACGGTGGCTTTTTTTTTTTTTACTAATATCAGNGGCTTTTTTTTTTTTTTACTAATATCAGTTATTTTTGCATGACACATGAAATGGCCAATCGTAGCCCTGCACAAACAGCACCTCTTAGTTTCAGAGAACTACCTTGAATCAGGTAAAAGGGGCGACCGATTCAAAGAAGCACCTTAATTCCAACAAATGAAGAGTGTTGCCTCAGAGAGCACGTGCAAGCACCAAGGTACATCACTGAGCTGCTTTGCTTCTCCAGAAATGCCAGTGGAAGGTTGTCAAAGGTCCAAGGAATAGTTTCTGAACCATAGTGAACCTAAGGATGTCTTCATTTAGATTGGAGATAATATTGCTAAGGATGTAGGAGAAGAGCAGGCAGAACTCTGTGTGTGTGGAGTTAAACATGTCATCAGTTTAGAATCCTTTTCTTGTCACAAATGATCCAAGTCCAGCCCCCCACCCCCTTGAATTCCTTTATCTAGTGTCAATTTAGTGTTGACCATTAGTTGACTAGATATAGGCTTGAATAAATTTTCTGTACTATAACTTAACATCTATACTGATACTTTGTGTCTGATAAGAAAGGATGTAAAGCAGATTTGAAGGTAGTAATTTCTTCTGCATTAAGACATTTCTTTCAGTAAACAATTTCTGTGGCCTCCAAATTATCTTAAGAATATTTAAAAAAAAAAACTTTTGTACTGGGAGATAAACAAATTTCAGCATCTCATTCCACTAAAAACTAAATTCTGGGTACTTTCTTTAAAAATGGGAATTGGAGTCAGGACAGTATTTTGATCACCTAAGCCAGGGGTGTCAAACTCAATTGCGAGCAGATGAGGATTGTGTTTGACCTTGGGGGCTAGGGTTGGTGTGGCCATTGTGGGCATGGCCAGTTTGATGTCACTCATGTCGGGGGTGCTTATGAAGGCCCGAGCGCTCTACCAGTGAAAACGGAGCACAGGTGGGCTGCATGTGCCCTTCGGGCCCTATTTGTGGCCACAATGGCCTCCTTCAGCCCTTTGCTAGCAAAAACAGAACTCCATTTTTGCTGACAGAGGCACCATGGGATGGTCCTTCACTGTTTCCAGGGTGGCCCCAAGGGCCAGATCTAAGCACCCGGTCCCCAGGCCTTGAGTCTGACACCCCTGACCTAAGCTATATCTAGGTAAGAGGGGAAAAAAAAGACAAGATAATGTTCCTTTCCCTCATCTGCCAATCTTATCTCTTGAAAGTTGGATGAGATATGAGGACTATATCGGGCTGCCAGTTGGTGAGAGGGATCCTTGTGACCAAGTGTGGGTGATGATCTGAGAATGTGTGCATAGTGATGTTGCTCAGAGAAAGGTTCTTTTAAAAGCTGACCACAATGAGGAGAGATGTGGGATGGAAGGAAAATATTACTGTTTTTAGGATTTGAGCTATTGGCACCTGAATTGGTTAATAAAGTGTGAAATTGGTTTTATGCTCTGCTACCCTCCTGGAGACATGCTGCCATAATAATGCTCCCCCATCTCTCCAGATGCTTCCCAGATCTTTCCTACTATTAAATCTTGCCAGATGAATAGGCCAGTTGCTTTTGTCTTAAAAAAAACAACATGCCAGGAGGTGAGTAGGATCTCCCCCAGCAGTCATTCATTCGTTTCCAAATAGATATGCTTGATTTTTCTAGGAAACAGGGAAAATAAACCATTGGAAAAACATTTTGTGCAAAAAGGATTATTTTGAAGACAATAATCAACCAAGCATTAAAATACAATATTAAAAGAGTTTCAAGGTCCAGACTGAAGGAAAAGTAGAAGGAGTTTTTTTTAACCCTCATTTATCAAGCTGGCCTTATTACAAGATACATAAGAGAAGAATTCTGGGCATGGGAGGTCACTATGCTGTGGCATTTTCCAGAGCTCATGTGATTGCTGAGGTTTGTTTGCAGATCTCCAAAAGGAGAATGCTCCTGCCAACATACTGCATTCAACTGTGGATTATACCAGCACTGTCAAACAGCATACTCCTATAGCAAAGGCAAAAGATTGAGAGGCATGGATCCTACAGGAAATGTTGGCACACCCTATAACGTGCTTTTATGAGCCACTGTGGCACAGTGGTAAGAATGCAATACTGCATACTACTTCTGCTGACTGCCAGCTGACTGCAATTTGGCAGTTCAAATCTCATCAAGATTGACTCAGCATTCCAAGGTTGGTAAAAGGAGGACCCAAATTGTTGGGGGCAATATGCTGACTCTGCAAAACCACTTAGAAAGGGCTGTAAAAGCACTGTAAAGCAGCATATAAGTCTAAGTGCTATTGTTATTACTATTATACATTTAGAGCAACATAATTAGAACCTTTTCCCCCCTTAACCTGTGTTGTTCTTCAGATGAGTGGACATCAACCCTCAGGGTTTTAGAGTACAGTACTGACTACTGTTAAGAATTCCTCTTGTGGAGGCCCACCCCATTTGGAGCACCCCAACTTGGAGGAGCCTTTTGGGCAAAATAACACAACATTGTATACAATCCAATGAATGTTTTCACTGCAAACAAGGCAAATAATGTGATGGTATATCAAAAATAATTGTAGAAAGGTCTATTCCACATTTTTTTATTCATTTCTACACATATTAGCTATTAGCAGCAGGGGGGTCTCTCTCTTCAAGCAGATGTTGAGCTTGAGGTGATGATTGTGGATTATTATTATCAGGAAGTGTTCATGCTGACATATCCACAGAAATATATAGGTTTAGCTTCTGAAGAATGAGGGCAAAAGCTGGCACATTGTAGCCCATCCATATTTTGGATGGCAGAACAAGCAGTCAGGTTATAACTGTCTCCATTTTTCTTTTCCTTTTAAGAAAAATCACTGTGTTGATGATAAAAGGAAATGAGCAACTTATTAAACATATGTTTGGGGTGTTAATTTACCAGAAAAAAAGAGTGTCATCTGATCCATGAAGGGAAGATACAATATTAGAATGTAAAACGACTTTGTTATTCTGCAGCCATTTGAAAATATAATCAGGGGTTTTGTAAAAAAAAAAGAAAGAAAGGAAAAAAAAAAGAAATGAGGTAGAGATTACAGTAGTCCGCACGTTATTGCTTGTACTCCATCCTAATTATTCTCTTGTAAAGGAAGGAGTTTTATTTATTTTATTTTTTTTGGCAATAATTTTCAAGTTCCCTTTTATTTCTACTGGACTCAAGATGGTGCTTTTTCTGCTTGCTTTGGAAGGCAGAGCTGCCCCAAGACATTGTGTGCCCTGAAGCAGAGCAGCAGATGGTGTCTGAGTCAGAGTGAAAGCACATGAAAAGACAGGTAGTTCTTTTAAGGTATTGGAATGACCTTCAGTGTCTTCCCAGACTCCAACTGCTAGAGCAGGACATTCGTCATTTGAACAAGACTTTGCATATTTTAAACTCTCCCTGAAAATTGTATGGATGGCTACACCTCATACTGAATGAGGCAGCTGGTAGCTGGCCGGGCAAAACAGAACAAACCGTTACTTCTAGTGACTCTCTCTTTCCAACATATGTCAGTTTTGCTGCTCATACCAATGTTATTGCTTTAATTGAATTAATTCAGAAAACAACAATAAGTAAAGAAGACCTCTCTTCTTTACAAATAAAAATATACATATAAGTAGTAATATATAAGTAGTCCTCGACTTACTACTGCAATTGAGCCCAAAGTTTCTGTCAAGTGAGACATTTATTAAATGAGTTTTGCCCAATTTTGCAACCTTTCTTGCCACAGTTGTTAAAGTGAACCACTTGCAATAGCACTTAGACTTATATACCTGCTTTACAACCCTCTCTAAGTGGTTTACCCACCTCGGAAGATGGAAGGCTGAGTCAAACTTGAACCTGGTCGAATCGAACTGCCGAATTGCAGGCAGCTGGCAACAGAAGTAGCCTGCAGCATTCTAACCACTGCACCAACACAGCTCTTAAGTTTATAGCAATAACAATACCACTTAGATTTATATATCACGGTGCTTTACAGCCCTGTCTAAGCAGTTCACAGAGTCAGCCTATTGCCCCAAACAATCTGGGTCCTCATTTTACCTACCTCAGAAGGATGGAAGGCTGAATCAATCTTGAGCCTGATGAGAATCGAACAGCCAAATTGCAGGCAGTCAACAGAAGTAATCTGCAGTACTGCACTCTAACCACTCTGCCACCGTGTCTCTTAAGTTAAGTTAGGCTTCCCGGTGACTTTGCTTGCCTGATGGTTACAAAAAGTGATCACATGATCACAGGACACTGCAAACATCATAAATATGAGTCAGTTGCCAAGCATCTGAATTATGATCTCATGGGGATGCTGCTACGGTTGTAAGTGTGAAAAATGGTCACAAATCACTTGTTTAGTGCCACTGTAAAGTTGAACAGTCACTAAATGAATTGTTGTAAGTCGAGGACTACCTGTACTGATTGGAGTCACACATCATGATTACTGTAAATAAACCATAGTTGACTGATTGAGGAAAGAATAGCTGGCTCATACATCATGTCAAATCCTAAATCAAGCTGTGGAAAGCATCAGTCCTTGGTTCATATATTTTGCAAGGCTAAACCAAATGAATCACATTTTCTTTTGGGTTCATAGGTTATATGAAACCACCAGATATCATTTCTGCCTAAAGTAGTAGTATCACCAGAAGGGGGATGACAGTGATGGACAAGTAACAATATGAGTGCTGTAGGGTTGCAACTCTTCCCCTTATGTGCTTGTGTGCAATATTGCAGTGCAGATATGAAAGAAGGAGGGGCTTGTGTCATGTTGAACATTTTATCATTTTGTTATTATCAAAGATGCCTAAGATTACTGAATCAGGGGAAGCCAATCTAATTGTCTATCTTATGTAAATATATGACCCCATGCAGGAAGTCCCCAACTTACAACCATTTATTTAGTGACACCTCAAAGTTACAATGGCATTGAAAAAAAATGACTCACAACCAGACCTCACACTTACAAGTGTTTTAGCATCTCCATCAGTGATGGTATGCTACCAGTTTGGATCAGTTCAGCTGAACTGGTAGTAAAAAAAAAAAAAAGGCCTCTGACCATCAGTTGAGAGGAGAAAGAAGAGAAAAGCGCAGGATTGGCCCTCCCATCTGCCCCTGTACTTTTCTCTTCTTTATCCTCTCAGCTGGTGTGGGGAAAGCTGAGCATGCGCATTAGGTGCGTGTGGTTAGGTGCACGTGCACACACGTGCAATTACCAAACCAGTAGTGGAACAGGTAGGATCCCATTGCTGATCTCCATGGTGTCATGTAATCAAAATTTGGGCACTTGGCAACTGTGCATCTGTTTATGTTGTATAACCAATATTTTACATTGGTTGTAGCATCTTCTGGTTGCGTGATAACCATTTGGGACCTTCCCAGTTGACTTCTGACAAGCAAAGCTAGTGGGCAAAGCTGGGTTCACTTAATGACTGTGTGACTCATTTAACTTAATTTCAGTGACTTGCTCAACAACCATGGCAAAACGTTTGTAAAATTGGCCATGGCTCATTAAATGCAACCTTGCTTGCTTAGCAATGGAAATTCTGATTCCAGTTGTGATCATAAGTTCAGGACTATTTGTAGACTTAAGCCTTATTATATCACTACACAATAATAGTGGAAAAAAATAAACCCTTTTTTTAAAGCCCATGTCACAGTGAACCAACGGATGCAAAGAGGATGTAAAACGGACAAAAAACCTTGCCATCCATAATATCGAAAAAGCCTGTACTCCAACTCCTCCGTTTGCTTCCTCTCTATCGTCCAGCGATCTGTTGTACTGACGTTGGCAGTGCGCTCGCGAGAAGTTTGGCTGCCGAGAAACTTTGCGTGGAAAATGTATCCGTTCGTCCATTCGCATCCACTACGCATCGCTACGCATCCGTTAGCATCTTTACGCATCCGCTATATCTCGCTTGCATCCGCGACCATCCGCACAACTCGATTCTTGGCCGGAGCAATTGAGGAAGCGAATGGATGTGGGAACAGAGTGCAGAACTATATGCAGAACAGAATGCAGCATAGGAAACAAAGCGTTTAAAACGGAAAGAAAACATTGCAGAGGGGACCTATCTCGGATATTAAGGATGTCTAAGAGGATGCCTAGAGGATGCCTAGAGGATGCAAAGGGACACTATACTGCCTATAAAAAGGGGGAGCAACTCACCTGGATCTCACTTTCAGACCAGCAGCCCACCTGTGAGAGCCTCTGCAGCCTTCTCGACTCTCTTTCCTCTTCCACAGCATCCAGTCATGGTCCACCTGGATCGTACCACAGTCCTTTTGGCACCCCATCCTTCTGCAACAGTACGAAGCCATCTACAGCCTCTGTGAACTCTACACAGGAAGATAAAAGAGGCGGCCAAGAAGCATCTGGTCCAAAAATGGATCGGAGGAAGAGCAGAGTATGGACTGTACAACAAGCTGATGGTGGAGCTCAGAGAGCGAAGAGCGACTGCGGATGTTCCAGAACTTCATGAGATGCTCCCAGCCATGTTTGACGAAGTTGTGCAGTCCTGACACCCAGGTGACCAAGGCAAACACAACTTCCGGCCCAGCTGAACCTGGGCTCAAGGTGGCCACTCACCTCTGCGCTACCTGGCCTCCAGGACACCTACAAAAAGCATGCAGTACGGCTGGAGGGTGCCACACAAACCATTCAGCATTGTGGTCAGAGAAGTGTGCAGGCCATCATCAAAGAATACTGCAGAGCTCCTCCAGTGCCCTCCACTGAAAGAAGATGGAAGAAAGTTGCAGAGCAGTGGTATCAGAGGTGACTTCCACACACCGTTGGAAGCCATCGATTGCAACACTGTCCTGCAAAGCTCCAGCCAAGTCGGGTGCCACTTATTCAACTACAAGGCTGGTTCTCAGCATCGTCCTCTTCGCCATGTCAGGTCAGTGCTGACTACAAATTCATGTACATCGATGCTTCAGGCTACGCTCAGCTTCAAGATGCCCAGGTATACAACGCCACACTCAAGGAGGGCTGGAAGCAACCTCATCGTGGGTTCCCAGATCCAGACCCCTGCCCAACGACACACAAGATGTGCCTACTTCATCGTGGGGATGATGCCTCTCCCTCAGAACCTACCTCATGAAGCCATTACACTTCCAGACTCCTGACCGTAAAGAGAGGATCTTCAACTACAGGCTGTCCAGGGCAAGGCGGGTGGTGGAGAACGCCTTTGGCTCCGGCAAACAGGTTCCAGTACTCTCACCACATGCAGCATCGCCCAGAAGACCGTGGAGAGGATCGTGGAAGCTTGCTGCAATCTCGAACAATCTCTAGCGCCACCCTCCTACCAGTCTTGCAGAACAGGCTTGTGGACCGTCAACAACAGGGAATGGACATGGAGCCTGGTGAATGGAGACAAGGGGTGAAACCTGATAGATACTGTGGATGCGCAACCCCAAACAGAGCTTCCACATGAAGGGAAGAAGCAGCGCAACCTCCTGAAACACTCGTGCAATCCCCAGCTGGAGCGGTGAGTGGCAAACAGGATGGTAGATGCTTAATGGATGCTTCCTTCAGCCTGTCTTCACACAGATGAGATTGGCCATGTATGTTTTGTGGGCCTACAATGAACAGGGCATTTAATAAAGATTTGTTGGTTCAAAATTGTGGGATCAATGCTTACATTGTTATTGATAAAAGGGCCATACGGTGTGGCCACCTGGGAGGTGAGACATACCAGTCACTATTGCTTGCACTGAGCGTTTATCTATCCACAGCTATTAAGCCATCCCAAAGGTAATCTCCTGCTCCTTCCCCACAGGTACTGCACCCATCTATCTTAACCAACCCACAAAGCATGCAAAGGCATTTAAGCCAATTCTAAAAAGTTTTCACCAAACTTTATTAAAAAAAAAGAAATTGAATGGCAAGTGTGTGAATCAAGATAAATTATGAACAACAAGCGAAAAAAAAAAATTGACCAGTCAAGTGTCACAAATAAATCCACGTGGCCAGCATCCCGGTCTCTGCACTCTTTCTTTGGGCACTCGGATGTGTCCCATCTCAGGTAGAGGTCCAGTGCTGTGGTGGTGGTGGTGCCTGAGAGCGCCTGGCCCCGATGAGACAACAGGGGATGTGTGTTGAGGAAGGATGTCGACGCTGGCTCAGCCCCGTGATGCCGAGAGTCCTTCCTCCATTTGCCATGGGGTTGTCAGCCCCAATACTGATGACCAGCAGATTACTAGAGGCCGGGCTTGGCTTGGAGTGAGGAAGAAGTAGTTAGTGGCTGTCTGCTCTTGCAGCGGGCCGAGCCTTGCCCCCCCCCCACCCCCCGCCCCGGGGCCCCCCGCACCGGCCCCCCCCTCCCCCCCCGCGCGCGCGCCCCCGCGCGGTCCGGGGGAGGGTGGTGGGCCCCGTGAGCCCCCCCACCCTGCTCCCCGTCGCATCATTCCGCCCCCCCGTGCCCATCGCTGCTCCACTCCCTCCATCATTGATCGTGTTGCATTCCTCGCACTCAGTGGAAAGGTCCCGCACGCTCTCGGCCGATGACTCTGCCCTTGACCTGCACTCACTGCCTTGCTGCTGAACCTCCTGGTGCCGAGCCCCCTCCTCCCGAGGCTAGTGGGAAGCCTTGGAATGGGAGACATCACGGTGAGGAAGCCACACTCCCCCCGGCCTCCTGGAGCTGAGCACGTCTCCGCTGTGGCGGCGCTGTGTGGAGAGGCAGCTCGGTGATCCGTCCTTCACCAGCTGTTACTGTGGATCCACCATTCTCCTTCCGCTCTGGTTCCTAGTCCACCCGAAGGGCTCTCCCGTTGCCGAGGATGAGGAGTCCTCACAGCTGAGAGATGCGCGATCTATCGCTCGGCTGTGCATCCCTGCTCCTGATTCTCCGCAGGGACAGTGATGCTCTGCCCCGCGCCCTCGGACGGCCCTCCGTCGGTCTCTGTCTTCCGACGGCACGCGCTGCCGGGTGGTGTGTGCGGCCCTAGACTGCTGGTGGACTCGACTTTCCTTCTCGTCCCACGCCACCAGCATCCTCTCGCACTCCACCACCGCTTCTCGCACACCCCTGTCTCTGCGGGGTTCCTCCCGCATGGCACGCTCGCACAGAACATGCTGGAGACTGGGACGTGACGCGTCGGCCGGAAGGGACTGCCTCAGCAGGCTGCGACGAGAGGAGGGGTCGTTGAGAGGGGCTGCCGGCTGCTGTGCGTGCGTGGCGGAATCTCACTCCGGAAAGCTGCACTGGCCATACTAGTCGCGTGCGTGTCTTCAGCTTCCACAGCTGCGCGTGCAATTTCTTGAGTTGCGCTTCCCGTACCAGGGTGCATGTTCACCGCCGAGGATCACCTCGAAGAGAATAACCTCTCTCTCAGCAGCTGCTTCGGTCTGGTTCCCTGTACCCGGGGGTGTTCCTTCATGCCGCCAGCAGATATTCATCTCTCTCAGCACTCGCGCGAACGCTCGGTGCGCGCGGTGCCACTCCTCAATAATAGTATTGCCTTCCTCTCCGGGGGTGCTGTCGCATTACGCCTCCTTCCCCCTTATGGCCTGGACCAGCATAGGCCTCATCAGAGGCTCCCACCGTCTAGTAGGGCTGCTCCTCCCCACACCAGCAGCGAGCCAGCAGCAGCCACCAGCCAAATCGACAATCTCATCATCATCTCGTCATCTTCACCAGCACGATCATAATCAGCATCATCAGCATCATCACAAGACATCATCATCAGCAGCAGGCCCATCCATATCATCATCACCGACCCCAGCGGCAGCCAGGATCACAGCCAGTAGATAAGCACCACAGGGCCAGCAAGTCCAGGAAGCACGAGCAGGACCAGCCCCGCAGCACGAGCAGGACGAGCAGGACGAGCAAGACGAGCACAAACCAAGGATCGAGCGAGCGCGAGAGCGACGAGCGCGGCAGCCCATGCAGCAGGAGTGAGCGAGAGTCCAGCAATGAGCAGGACGAGCAGACCAGGAGCATCTTCAAACAGAGAAGCACAGCGAGCGAGCCGAGCGCCGAGCGTGGCAGAGAGCCCCAGCAGAAGCAGGAGTCAGGGCAGGGTCGGAGTTGGCCCTTGTCCCTCTGCCAGGATGGCCGGCAGCTGCTGGAGGCTTTCGCTTCCTCCCCTGGTTTGGTGTGCTGCGCATGGAGGCTGCAGGCACCAGATGCAGAAGCTGCATGAATGCTGCAGAAAGCGCAGCACGAAGCTGCAGCAGGCACCAAGGCTGCAGGGAAGCCTGGCAATAGGGCTGGCAGGTAGGCTGCAGGGAGTAGCTGCAGGAACCCCTGCCAGAAGCTGGCAGGTAGCGCTGGCAGAAGCCTTGGCATCGAAGCCCCGCCTGCAGGTAGGCTGCAGGGACAGAAGGGGCCTCAGAGACCGGCAAGCAGGCAGGGGCAGCCCGAGGGGATCTGAGAGAGCTCAGCACATAGCAGCAGGCCGGCAAGGAAATCAAAGGCTCCCACAGCACTCTTTCGGCTTGCGCCCGCGCCAGTTGAGCTCTCCCTTTAATGCCGGGATTTTGCTGTTCCCTCATGTGCGAATTAACGCTCGCACCCATTCAGCTTCCGCTGTGCATCGCTAGCTTCCGCTGTGCATCGCATTTATCCGCTGATGCATCAGCTGTTGCATCCGCTTATCCCGTTTCGGCAGGTCCCTCTGCATCCCTGTATCCATTCCACATCCGCTTCGCTGAGGCCCCCGGAACCCCTTCGTGAGGTTGCACCCATCTGCCCCTACCGCTTCCATCCGCTGGGCTTCCCATTCCGCATCCACTTTGCATATTCCGCCCTGTGTCCCTCCCGCGTGTTATCCGCTCCGGTTATGCAAATTTTTGCCCCTTTTAAGAGCGGATAACAACGGATGGAACATTTTGGTCGTCCGCTGTGTCCTCTTTGCATCCGTTGGCCAGTGTGACATGGGCTTAATCACCCCTTCAGTCTTGCCATGCCTGTTCACAAGTTGCTGTTTAAGTAAGAGCGGAAATCCTGACCTCAGTGATGTCACATGGGAGTATTCTTTCAGCAGAGGTTATCATAGAGATACATATAGAGAAACAGATAAGTCAACAGCTGGGATTTTTCCCCTAATGCCTTTATATGTGAGCTCAGGTGTCAAATAATAATCACGTCACATCAACTGTGTGACAGGGTCTGTCTCTAAGCAGTGTATTTCCATATATTGAATCTGTGAAGAGTATTGATTTCCTGGGTGAATGGATGTGATACAAGCGGAGATGTTAGAAATACAGTGGCAACTAATTAAAACAACAACATTGATCTTCTTAAACTATGGTCGAAATGAGAAACATTCAATTTTTAGACATAGTGGATACAAGCTGCATGTGATTCTTCCTTAAGTCCTTTGCTTTTAATAAAGACTAATTCCCCATGGTGCAATTTATCTCTTGGGCTCCAAAATCTCTGAACTTTTCAAGGAAGATCAAGGAAACATGTAAGTGGGAAAATGAGTTCTTTTCCAGCCATTTATTTCAAAATTTGAAGTTTTTTGCAATTAGGTTAAAAGAGTCAACAGAATGCCTCCTCCCTTTGGAAAGACCCAGTATGCAGCTTCATAAAGAAAGTTTTATGTTCACATCTATTAAACTGGAGGCAGACAGCATATCCAATTCACAAAAGGCAAGATAACTCCTTATTTGTGATTACAATTCTTTTTCAGGTTCATAGCTTATTTCTTTTCCTCATATTGTTTCATTTTTATGTGTACCTTTTCATCTGGCACTGATCCAAGATATGCATATTTCCTGTTTTGTTTTTTTTAAGAGATTTATATCTCCACCTTACAAATAGTTTCCCCGACAAAATTATACATCATTACTATTTCTTGTCTGATGCAGGCTGGAGTTCCCAGGCATATTTGACAAATCAGCCTTCCCCAAGTGGTGCCTTTCAGATAGATTGGCCTCAATTCCCACAGTCCCAGCTTGCTTGTGTTATTAGCTTTGCTTTCAAAGTAGGAAATCTTTTTCTACAACAAAAGTAAACATGTTTAGCCGCAAGGCTGTAGAAGCAAACTCTTTTTTTATTCTTACAATCTAGATGCTTCCGTGATTTATGAGAGTTTTAAAAGACAAAATGGCACATGCTCAGAATAGTTTTCAATTATTGGGGCTTCATTAGGATTGGCAAATAGTTTTTGTTTTCTGCAATGCCTCTGGAATATAGAAGCATATAGAAGGGATTGTGAGAGAGGAGAGAAAGCTTGGCTGGGCACTTTGCCATTCAAGAAGATGGGTTATACAAACCAAATCAAACCAAACCAAACCAAACCAAATCAAATCAAATCAAATCAAATCAAACCAAACCAAACCATAAACAAATAAAAAGCCTAAAACTACCTGCTTGCATTTCCAAATAGAAACAGAGATCAGACTTCAGCGTGGAAAAGAGTTTTAAGAAGAAAAATTACATGTTCCCTACCTTTAACAGTAGTCCATATATTGAACTTGTTCAATCCTTGGTTCCACAATGGTTCAGAAAATCACATTGGCAATACTAGAATGTGTGTGCATGTGCGTGTGTGTGTGTGTGTGTGTGAGAGAGAGAGAGAGAGAGAGGGAGGGAGAGAGGGAGAGAGGGAGGGAGGGAGACATACCCAGACGCTCAACCATACAGAATACAGCACCAGTTTCCTGCATATATATTGCTACTCTTTGGCTTAGAACTCCATGCAGTGGTTACAATGTGCAGAAGGCCAATGCCATGTAATTCAGAGCTTCTGTTTAGACACATGGACAAAGTGGGACCTTGTTCAGAAGAGGTCTTTTCATCCCTATGGTCCTCAATTCATTTTGAAGAGATAGATGGGAGCTTTGCACATGTCTATGGTGGGTACACATCACATCCAGACTCACTTCTAGCAAGGTTTTCAAAACCTTCCCTCCTGTTGGAAGAAGATTCCAAGGAGCATTTCATGAACAGCTGATCCCAAGACAATAATTTTCATCACACTAGATATATTAATCAGTTACCAGGCTCCATGGGGCTGAGGATAGGGCACAGCAGTACTTTGATCAGGAAATTATCGAAGAATCAAAGCTTCTATTAGAATTCTTAATCAAAACTATATTTTATTCTTATCACTTCCTTCTTCAATCTTAGGAGAACCTAGTTTGATCAGAGGACAATCTGAGAGGCTGCCCATTCTCCTTAGTTATTTATTGTTAACTGTAGTAATCATAATCATAATTTTTATTCAGTGTCAGTTGATACATAAATGCGCGACAGGCAAAGCAATAAAAAGGAACACATTGTAAACTAACACTAGCAATAAAAGCATAAAACAACCATTATAAGACATTTCCTAATACAAGTGATCCATTATATATATATATGTGTGTGTGTGTGTGTATGTTTTTTTAAGTTTTCGTGGGTACTTACATGTATGCTGTTCAGCTTCCTTCGAGTATTATCCCACATCATTGTAGTTGTGCTTTTAA